>BMAC01000160.1:120564-144506 GCA_014905375.1 Phtheirospermum japonicum
TCCAATTTCTAAATCCCTAATTCTAAAATCACATCCACCAATTTTAATTCGTCGCCACCGTGAAAGAGCGTCGCCCACCAACAGTCCGCATCCTCTTGAGCGTCGCCCGCCACCAGTCTACCAGCCACACCACCATCTGCATCTTCTGCGTTTGAATTTGATGAGGTTTGGTTTTAATCCAATTTTCTCAAATCTTTTAAACCCTAATTAGTAAATTTTATCTGGTGAATTTCTTGAGTTGTGATGTCCAAACTTGGGACTTTCTATTGCAATTTGCAGTAACCTTCTGCAACTCAATCTTGAATGAGTTTAAAATCATCGTTTTTATTTTTAATCTATATTGTCTTGTTGTGTTATGGTGTTTACCTTATTTTTATTGAATCTTAAAATATGTGTGTGGTTGGTTGGGGTGCCTCTTCTTACTATTATTATTATTATTGTTACTATTTTCATTGGATTGTGGTGTTTGCTGTAATTGGACTTCTGATGCTTTTTCTTTGTTATCTTGTTTTTCCTGTATTTCAGGCTTTTGAATATCCTTGCATTTGGCTTTCATTACGTGGGGCTTAAGCTTATTTACATCTGATAATCACACTGGCTTCAGAAAAAATTATTTGTTTCTTTTGCAGTTTGGAAACAGTAACTCCAAATAATAATGATCTTGAGTTTGATGGTGATGATACTGGTTTGTTAGAGTTTGGTTATTTAAACTTTGGATGATTTCGGTTTGGTTTGGACATGGATGTGTGATTTTTCTAATGGTTTTGTTACTTGTATAACTTTGGATTGGTTTGTAATTTGTATTTTTATCTTTGGAATGGTTCTGTTCTTGTTCTTTAATTTGTATCAATTGGTTTGTTTGTTACTTTGTTCAGTTCAGGCCTGAAATTCACAAATTTCATTTTTTGACTTCTCAGCCCGCGGGCCACCTTTCACGGGCCACGGACTTGGGATATTCAGGCCCGCGCAGAAACGGGCCAGGCCCGCCCCTCTCCGTTTTGGAGCGGCCCGCGACGGGCCGGAGCGGGCTGGCCCGTTTTGACAGTGCTAATATCAACGTCAATGTTTGCCACCAATATTCCCGAGTAAAATATCGAGTGAATACCGAGGGAATCCATACCTCGGTACAATGAATATTTCAATTAAAAAAATAAGAAATTGAAAACATACAAAAGAAATTGAAGGATATCGAGGGAATTCTAAGTCCCTTGGTAAAATACCTAGGGAATTCAAAATCCATTGGTGATAAGATTTTGAATTCCATCGGTGGTACCTAGAGATTTAGAATTCTCTAGGTTTTTTTTAATAAAATTGTGGCACTTTTATTAAAAAAGGAGAAAGAGCTCGAATACATAGCAAATTAGTAAAAAAAATAAAAATAGAGATACTAGCGCTTCACAAGGAATCCCCCCTTAAGAAAACTCTTTTGAAGATCTGTGTATAGGGGTAGAGTCTTCCTCTTTAGCAATATCCGCCCAAGATCGTGAGAAGCGATATTCATAAGGTCAAGGACATGAGAGGATTTTGCATCCTCGACAGTGATAGGAGTAGATGTCTCATGTTGTACCTTTTTAGCTTTATCAAGTATTTCCTGGGTACATCGATCAGTGACAAGATTACGAAAAAGTGGGGTGCAATGTTGGCTGCTGATATCCGAATCATCCACTATAATTCCTTCTTCAAGTGCAAGACAGGCTGTTGGAATATGTTGCGACGATGGTGGAGCCTTATCCGAAGAACCCATGTTCACCTGATCAACATAATCCGTGCTCGAAGAGGTAGTTGAAGCAGGTTCCTCGTAAAGTACAAGTTGTCGAGAGGTGTCAAAAACATCCTTAATCGATCTGCAAATGGTCGACTGGTTCTCCTCGCAAAGATGCGCAGTTAGTTGCTCACCATTGTCTGAGCCGCTATTGGAAGACTTAGAAGTGATACGGTAATTCTTCCCTTCCAAACTGGACGAAGTAACAAGATTAGCGGCGGCTTTAGGATCCGGGTTCACGGGGGCGGGTGATAAAGTCTCAGACCTCAAAGTAGGCTCCGAGGTAGGAGGTGCCGGAGGCCCCGTGCAGACCTTAGCCTCAGCCTGTAACACCTGAAGCGGAGACCCTATGTCGACATCGGATTGTAGCGCATTAAAAGCATTAGAAGTCGTCAAGGAAGGGTTAGTGGTCTCGGGAATTGGGCAAGAATCTGTACGGCTATGGGCCTTTTGTTCCCGAGAGTCAGAGCGTCGATGAGAACGTCTAGTGTTAACTGTGTGCCAATCGTCCTTAATAGTGGTCTGAGTGACACGAGACTTGTAGGAAGGGCAAGAGCCAATAAGATGCCCAGCCATTTTGCAAAAAGCGCAAATATTCGGTAGGTTCTCATACCCAATGGAAATATACCCGCAGTATTCTTCACGTTCAATTTAATAACCGTCTTAAGCAGGGTATTTTCAATGTTAATCTCAACCAACACACGAGCAAAATGGCCCACCGAGGCATTAATAGAGCGCTCGTCAATATGCAAAGGAGTGCCAATGATTCTAGTAATATTCAAAATAAAAGAATGATCCCAATACTCGATTGGAAATTCATATATACGGATCCAAACCTGTGGCAAGGCTGAATGGACCTTGTATGGGTTAAAGTCTGGGGTCTAGGGGAGAAGCCAAATCGAGTTTGAACCGAACTTCTAAGAGGTTTTGGCAAACGCGCGCACCTTATCATCGGCTGAAGTAAATGAGATGCTGAAGAATACCATGCTAAGCGAAACAAAGCTCCACGATCCAATGGTTCTCCAAGTATCTTTCAATGCGGCCTTGCATTCATCAAGCGATGGGGTTTTCGACCCTTTGGGTTGAAGGAGACGGCCTATGAGCGGGTTACATAATTTCAAAATGCGACTTTGGTAGCGAGCTTTGTCGATGGTGACCAAGAAGTAGTCACGTTTTTTAATCGAGGGAACACCCAAAGATAATCCTGTCGAAGGCGGTTGGGCGGGGAGGGAACCGGGCTGGCCAGTCGGGCCTATGACAGGTAAGCCACCATTGCCGGGGTAGGGGAGTTGGGACGCCGCAGGGACTCCATCATTTGCCTGGTGCAACACCGAGGGGCAGTAGATACGGGACCCATCACAGACGGGGCAGGGCATTGAGACGAGGGCCTCAAGATGTGAGAAACAAGTTGTGCAGGCTCAGGCGCTGTCGAAAGATAAGGAGCAGCAGTCGCCGGAGAAACTGTGGAGGGGCGATAGGAATCCTCAACATAATCGACAAACTAGGTGAGAAAATAGCAGCTGGATTGATCGGCGAAGCAACAGAGGGTGGGGCAGTCGCTGAAGTGATAGGCCGAGAAGACCCAAGCGGGGCGGTGACGGGTTGGTGATGATTCGAAACCTGCTGGGTTATATCTTGCGCCACAAGCAAAGAAGAGAAAACCCTAGACGGGTTTGGAACCCTAACCGCCACAAGGTTAACTGGGTGCGCCACCGAACTGGGGACTGTGGCCATAATCGAAGAGGGCACAATCATTGTGGGACCAACAGTGAGGGGAGTCGAAACGGCATCGGGGAAGAAAAAGGGGGGAGCTTGCAAAGCAAGCCATGTCGGCACACCCCAATTTGTTGGCAAGGAACCAAAAGAGAGGTTTGAAGGGGTGGGGGCGAAATTAAAGTCGCCGGTGGTAGCCTGGTGTACCAAGAAGGAACCACCATGAGTCAAACCAGGAAACTGTGGAAGTTGCAGCCCCGAGCGACCCATCGAATGAGAAGGGGCCGACTGTATCGAAATCGATCCGCTGTAAGACATGGCGGGTGGGACTTGGTGGGTTTGCGTCAAACTCGACAGCCAAGAGAGTGACGGCATCTGAATCATCGGAGAAGACGATGCCAATTCAGACGGTAGCGATAGAAGCGGCTGGATAAGCGGGTGCGATGGGATCTGAATCAGCGGAGGGGATGATGCCAACCCGGACGAGAGCGAAGGCTTCGGCTGGACGAACGGTGCAACGAATGAAGAAACAGTCGGCGAAGCTGCGGGCAACGAAAGACTCAGTGAAGACACCGTAATCCAAACGGATAGTCGATTAGGTCGCTGAAAAAAATTCGGGTAGATAATAGAAGTTTTTTTGCATATCTTCATTTTTTCAAAATTCCCGTGCTTGATTTAGAATTCCCTAGGTAATTTTGTTTTATTAAAAAAAAAATCAGATATACATAGGGAATTCAAAATCCCTAGGTATTACTAAGGAAATTAATAATCCTCCGCTGATATCGAGCTATTTTGAGTTCCCTGAGTATTTTTGTTTTATTTAAAAACACGTGAACTCAAGATCCCTCGGTATCACCGAGGGAATTTGACTTCTCTATTTTTTTATTTAAAAAGCAAAGAAAAATGTATGATAACATTACTATAACTTATATAATGTAATTAATATGACGTTAATATATCATTCTCATCCACTTTGTTTTTATTTATTGATATATCATGTAATATTATTAATAGTATAAATGATACGATCAATCTTATATAATTATATACTACTCTTAATTCATGATCGATCGAATTGAACCGCATATGTAACTAACGTAATCTCATTATTCTTTTTAAGCTGTTACATGGTTGCGTCCCATGTATTAGAATTAAAAAAAATACTAATTGACTGGTAATCTCAATATTTTTATTTCATAAATAAAACAAAAATACCTAATCCATTCACAATCACTATCTATCACTGAGGAAATTCAGAATCCATCTTTCATACTGATGGATTTTTCCCTATGTATTTTTTATTTTGATTTTTATATTTTTAAAATAAAACAAAAATATATAGGGAATTCAAAGTACTTTGGTAAAATACCGAGGGAATTAAAGATCCGGTAATCACAAGGATTTTGAATCCCGTCGATGATACCTAGGGATTTTGAATTCCCAAAGTAATTTTGTTTAATATTAAAAATAATTAAAAATGAAATGAAACATAATTACCGATCATATAAATGATATATTGTCATTTTATATACTTAAAAGGTAATTAACATGATGTTAATATTTTCATCGAATGTATTTTTATTGATCGGTATGTCATTTAATATTAATGGTATGCATGATATGATCGGTTTTATTATACTAAGTATCGACCGAGTTATTCAATCGCATATGTAATTAATTTAATCTATTTATTTTTTTTTTACAGATATTACATGTTTGCTTTTCATGTTTTAGATCCCAAAAAATATTAATGATCAGTAATTACATTTTGTTTTTTTATTACAAAAAAATACTTAGGGAATTCAAAATCCCTAGGTATAATGAGGGACTACGAAAAATTCCTCGATGATAGGGACTTCAAATTCCCTCGATGATATTGAGAGAATCTAAATACCCCCGGTAGGTTCCCCTCGACATTTGGCATTAAAGAAAGTCCAAATTGATATTTGTCTAACTCATATAATATGATTTCCAATACATATAATACAATTATAATACATTTTTAAATAATAATATATAATAAATATAAAATTATACATATAATTCATATTTTTGTAATAACAATAACAATTCTTGTAAATTTTTTTCTCATTTTTTATTTATTATTGTCTAAATATATTTTTATTTTAATTTAATATATAATATGATTTCCAATACATATAATACAATTCAAATGTATTAATATAATTATTTATAAATAAGATTTATTATTTTAACTCACATATCTATCTATCTATCTATCTATCTATATCTATATCTAGATATATAATAAAAAAAATTATGTATAAATTCACTTAAACTAGCGGCGAACCTTACTCCTCTTATTCAAACCCTCTTGGTGACATTGGGGTGGAAGGTATTATTATGCCTTTAATATGCGGGTTGGGCTATGGACTGGGCTGCAGGCGTGGTTATAAAAATCGCTAGGTGGCGGACCTCCGCCTAGCGCTTAGAGGCCCAAATATTAGAACATTCGAATATATAGGAATTAGTATTGAACAACAAGTCAATACATAACTACATGACAATAAAATTTCAATCATAGTGTATGATATAAGCTTATTATCAACAAAAATCAACTAATTTGTTTTTTTAAAGTTCTTCTCGTGAACTTTCATCAAATACATTGTTTACATTATTAGGTTTAAGTATTTCTAACTTCAACAATAAAACCGATCAATTTCTCAAAATTTATATCATCTTCACTTACAAATGAACACACCAAATATCAAATTGAAAAGTAAATAAAAATATAAAAAATAAAAAGTCAGCATCTGGGCGCGCAAGCGCCTATTTTTTGCCCGGACGCCTAATCCAATTGCCTAGAGCAGATGTTTAGAACACTGGCTGTAGGTTGGGTTGGTTGGCAGCTGGGCGACGGTCGTAGTGGGTTGGCCTGGCTATTAGGTGGGTCGAGTAGGCGGGCTGAGTTTAAATTGGATTTTTTTAATATGAAATAAAATACGTATTCAATATAATATTAAATAAAATACCGAGGGAAAGGTCCCTCGGTAGTAAGGAGGGAATAGGTATCACCGAGAGAATATAATCCCTGGGTACTACCGAGGGACTTTAACTATGCGGTATCACCGAGGGATTTCATGACCAAAGGGCTAAGGATTTACCGATGAAAAGTCCATCGGTAGTAATGTCGATGGATCATAATTCCTTCGGTACTCGTCTACCGAGGAGGGATTTACCAATAGATGAATTCTCTCATTATTTCCCTCAATAAGGCGAATACCAAAAATGTTTAACTTTTATCAGGGAATAATCCTTAGGTTTCTTGAAGTGTAGTAAGGATAACCAAAATAATTATAATGAGTAGATCGTTTCTATATTAGTACAAGTTTTTCATAAAATGATAAACATAATAGCAAGTGATTCTTGATGAAAACAATAGATGAAATAAAATAATTCGTTCAAAAGGATGTCGTTGCAGATGAATTCACAGTCACATCTGACTTTGGGGCAGAACTGACTCTGGGCAAAACACAATTGTAGGAATAAAAACTTTAAACTTTTGGATATTTGATTAGGTTTGTTCTCTCAAGGTCTAGAGTTGGAGAGTACGTCATCAACCTTTATATATGCCTCATGTGCTTGTATAATAGACCTACAAGACGAAAGAACTGTGATAAGCAAGTACACCTCTTATTCTAGAAGTTAGGAGAACATGTATGCGAGACTAATCTAGGAAAAAACAATTACAACCCAGTCTACTCTAATAATATATGAGATAATTCGCAAATTTGGCAAATATAAAAAATTCTCATAAAAATAAATAACTTAACAAGAAAGTCAAAATAATATCTAATAAAACAAATCTCTAAGGTTATCTTAGGACTAAGACTTAAGATTCATGATGCTGATTTTGACTCTCAATCTTGGTTTTATTTAGAATTCGGATTTCAATACATAATCAACAATATTGTAAACCTAACATTATTCTACTATTCTAAATGGAACATCTAGAGTACTTTCCGATGGACTTCAGAGAGAGAGATTGTATATATATGTACTGGTGAGATGTCATATTTATTTATATTTCCAAATGTACAAGAAATTCACAAGAGAGAAATGTAGATAATCCAAATCCTCCTGCTACCCTATTCTCACACACTCTTCTTCTTGTACCATCATCATTATATTCAATGAATTAAATACTAATAAATATAATACAAAATACAACATCATCGGTTTTTACAAATAACCGATGTGAAAAGTCACATCTTTTCACGTAGGTTTTTCAAAAATCGATATGACTTTTTACGTCGGTGACTATTACATCGGTTCAAAAAACGACATTATAAGTCCAAAAAAAACGATGTTAAATCCCCTGTTTGTAGTAGTGCTATACTATATAATAATATAGAGTAGTTCTTATGTGTGACTATCACACGAATCATTATTATATGACGGATCACTTTTTCATTAAAATTGTCACTTTACCTATACACGTGTCAATTGTGCACAAAAGTGTTACTTTACATATTAATCAAATATTTAATTAAGTTAAGATTATAAAGTCACATTTTCCTCAATATTATTACTATTGACTCTAAAAGTGTTACTTACATTTTGAATAAAAATTTACCACTATTTTTTTTTGATAAGTATCACTTATTGCCTTAAAAATGTTAATTTGTATATTAAAAAAAATCATCAATTTCATTTTGAAAATGGTCACTCTTAGCCTTAGATGTATCATTTTACACTTCACATCTTAAATTATTTAATGTATATTGATTTAAATTATATATTATTTTATAATATAATATATACGAGTGACACTTTTTTTACAAAAATAATACTTTTGTAGTTAAAAGTGACAGTTTTAAGGGAATATTAAATCTGTCACATAAATTCACATTTTTTATTACGATCACACATACAAGTTTTTGTCAATAATACAATATCATTTACATTACATATATGATTTGACAACTCCGTGCACAATAAAATATTCTAAATCTACATAAATTTAAATACCCAAAATTTAAAATCATTGTATTTAGAATCCAACAAATATTTATACGAACATGAACGTACGAAATAAAATTTCAACAATTTACATATTTGACTTAACAACAATCGATCAAAATAAACTATTAGGGACACTCTAATTTTGTGACATATTTTTTGGACCATCCAATTTAGCCGTTTAATTATCATTAAAGTATACACAACACACTATAAGGGCATCCACAATGGTATGTTTTAAAAAAGAAGTGGAAGTTTGGTTAGAGAGAGATGCTCTCAACTTAGAGAGAGAAACTCCCCCCTCACTAAGTGCCTAACTTTGATTTTCTTGAAGATTTCTTGAAGTTTGAGAGAATTTGCTTGAAGATTTCCTCAAAGTTTTGAAGATTTTCTCAAAGTTTGAGAGAATTTGCTTGAAGATTTGAAGATTTTCTCAATTCTTCTCTTCAATTGCTTGAAGATTTGAAGGATTTTTGAAGATTTGCTTGAAGACCCTCTTGAAGATTCCTTGAAGATTTTATGAAGGTTTGAATTTCTTAGCCCACCCTTTGATTCTTATCTTCATATCTTCAAAACTTCAAACCATCATGTTATTTATTCCGATTATACCCCCTTGATTTGGTTTATTTCCATTCCGCCCTAGCTCAAAAAAAAAAAGAAAAAAGGAAAAAAAAAAATAAAATTTTGAGTTTCTTGGGCAATCGGCCATGGGGAAGTCCAAGAAAAACCGCCCGAGTCCCAACAAAGCTCCGTGCCACAAAGAAGCCATGAAAGAGACTGCCGCAACTTCGGAGGAGGCGCCCGACCCTTTCCCCCCTCTAATCGGAGGAAGGAAAGTCCCCACATCCTCCTCCTCAAAGCCAACCTCGCAGCAACAATTCGGCACATTCATTCAAGATTTGGAGAAGACACCCCTTGCGGCCAAACAAGGGGCCGAGGAGAATGTTGCTTCACAAGCCCAAGCCCCAGCTACCGGCCAGACTGAAGGCGTCGCATCGGATGCCCCAAATGCGAAGGAGGAGAATGTCTGGGCCAGAAAATTGTTTCCGACTAACCGGGCTCCAGGCCATGGCTTTAAGCTCTCGGACTTGAACCTGCCCGAAGATGAAGGCGACGACGTCATCATAAAGGAGGAGGACATTGATCGTGTCGAGGCTTCTTGGGGACACTGCCTCGTGGGTTACTTTGCGGCCAAATTCCCAGGTATGGCTGATGTTAACGAAATTATGAGAAAATGGATGGTCCAATGCAAGGCCGTTACACATAGCAGTGGTTGGCTTGTTTTTAAGTTTAATTCCGAGCAAGATAGGGATCGTGTGCTTAATGGGGGGCCATATGTTATCTATGGTAGACCTTTACTTTTGAAACTCATCCCATCATGTTTTGAGTTTGATGATACTGAAGTTAGCATGATGTCGGTGTGGGTAAACTTGCCGGGTCTCCCACTCGATTGCTGGACGCAAAACGCCCTCTATAAGATTGGTCGTAAAATCGGACGGCCACAGCCACGGACGAAGTTACGAGCAAGAAGGAGAGAATCGCTTATGCTCGACTCCTTGTTGAGACGGATGTGTCCAAGGAATTGGTGAAAACGGTCAGCATTCGGCTTCCCTCCGGGAAGCYAAGGCAACAGCGGGTGGTTTACGAGTTCATCCCCAAGTTCTGTAGCACTTGCAGAAGATTGGGTCATGCTACGGAGAGCTGCGATGCCAATGAGAAGATAGGCGCTCCAGGCCCCTTCAAGTCGAACCCTCAGAGGCAGCCTTACAAGAAGACTGTTGCCCTGACAAAGAAAGTGTACGTTCCTAAGGCTCCTCCAAATTCTAGTCCGTCCCCAAGGCAAGCATCCGAAAAGGCATCATACATGAGCAGTCCCACTGAGGCAAGTGGATCGAAGGGGCCTGAGGATAAGGCAGAGGAGACGCATGTCGTGGAGACATCGAATCCCAACCGAGAGGCAACTCAAGCTGCCTCCAAGCCCACCGACAATGGACAGAAAAAGAGGATCACACCGGAGCGTGTTCAAGAGCAACCCGACAGCTTGAAGGAAGGCAAGCTTCCCAAGGAGCCCATGAGCAACATTTCGAAGGGTAAAGAGAAAATGACCGAGCCACCAGCCAAAACCGACAGTAGGGAAAATAAGAAGGGCAACGCCCTTCATATTTAATCATGAAGTGTGCAAGCTGGAACATTAGGGGCTTCAACAAGTCCCTAAAACATAATGGGGTGTGGCACCTCATTAAGGGACAACATCTTGATGTTTTGGGCATTTTGGAGACGAAACTTAACCAAGACAAGCTTCCGCGAGTCTTGGCCAATAAATTCAACGGATGGGCGCACATTAATAATTTCGGCACTCATGCAGCGGGGCAAATTTTGATCCTTTGGAATCCCTCAAAGGTTGATCTCGAGCAAGTAGATTACTCCCCACAAGCCATCCACTGCAAGGTTACTTGTAAGTTCACGTCAACCACCCTCATGATTAACTTTGTCTACGGTTTTCATACCATTGTTAGCCGTAGAACATTGTGGGACAACTTGGTGCATTTTAGCTCGCAGCATTCGTATCCTTGGATACTTATGGGCGATTTAAATAGTGTTCTCGGGCCAAATGAAAAACACAGTGGGCGTATGGTCACCGCCTACGAGACGAATGATTTTGTGGATTGTTGTCAAAAGGTCGGATTGGTGGACATGCAATATTCGGGCTGCCTTTACACTTGGTATGGAAGGGGGGTTTGGAGCAAATTGGACAGAGCCATGGTGAACCAAGCTTGGCTAATTGCGGGGCTATCGGGGCATGCTCACTTCCCCCCCTCGGGATGCCTCTCGGACCACTCGCCTTGCATCGTGACTTTGCTAAGTCAAGACAAGGCGTGCAACAAACCTTTTAAATTCTTTAACATGTGGTCTAAGCATTGTGATTTCCAGGACACTGTGAAGGAAGTTTGGGAGAATGATGTGCATGGGACGAGGCAATTTTCTCTTTGCAGGAAACTTAAGCTTTTGATGGGCCCCCTCAAACAGCTCAACGCCAAGCACTATAGCCACATTTCCGAGAGATGCGAGAGGGCAAACAAGGCCCTCAAGCATGCCCAGCAGCAATTTCATGACTCGCCCGGAGACGATGCCCTCAAAGTCCAAGTTTGCTCCCTTCGCAAGGAGGCCACTTGCCTTGCCGAGGCGGAGAGACACTTCTATTACCAGCAGGCCAAAAGCACGCACCTCAAATTTAGTGACAAGTGCACTAAGTTTTTTCACAGCCTTGTGAAGAGGAACACGAGAAGAAACCACATAGTGAAGGTCAAGCGCGACGATGGGTCTTTCACCTCCTCGCAAGATGAAGTTGCAAATGAGTTCTCGGGGTTTTACAAGAGTTTGCTTGGCACGGATACCTCTTGCATACCGATTGATCCTCATGTCATCGGCAGCGGTCCTACAATCACCCCTGAGCAATCCGACTCCTTGGTAAACAATGTTTCAGACGACGAGATCAAGGCGGCCCTTTTCACCATCGGCGAGGAGAAGTCACCGGGCCCTGATGGGTACACTTCAAACTTTTTCAATAAAGCATGGCACACAGTGGGTGGGCAGTTTTGTAAGGCGGTGCATGAATTCTTTAAGTCGGGGCGTCTTTTGAAGCAAATAAACCACACGATCCTTGCCATGATTCCCAAATCGAATCGGCCAAGTTCAGTTGGGGACTATCGGCCTATTGCTTGTTGCAATGTCACGTATAAAGTGATCTCGAAGATCTTAGCATCGAGGCTTGCATCCACCTTGGGCACAATCGTGGATCAAGCTCAGTCAGCTTTCATGGAGGGGCGCAGCATGGTTGAAAATATTCATTTGGCTCAGGAGCTTTTGAGGAAATATCACCGCATCAAGAAGGTTTCCCCTCGTTGCATCATCAAAATCGACCTCAGGAAGGCTTTTGACTCGGTCAGTTGGGACTTTCTTAAATCCGTCCTCGAGGGGCTAAATTTTCCGGGCAAGTTTGTCAGTTGGGTTATGGAGTGTGTGACCACCACCTCTTATTCCATTTCACTCAATGGGAGCCTGCATGATATCTTCGAGGGGAAGAGAGGCTTGAGGCAAGGTGACCCGCTCTCCCCGTTCCTTTTCGTTTTATGCATTGAGTACCTCTCGAGTTCTTTGAATATTGCCACGGCCAACCCAGATTTCAACTTCCATCCGAGGTGTGAGGCGAATCGAATTACCGACCTTGCTTTTGCCGATGATCTTATGCTCATAGCGAGGGGCGATCCCACTTCGGTCCGTATTCTCATGGAGTGTCTCTCCAGTTTCAGTGATCAGTCGGGGCTCAGCATGAATGCTTTAAAATCGGACCTTTATACGGCAGCAATTGTGGGGGAGGACCTCGAGGAGATCCAGGATATCACGGGCATCCCACCCGGCACGATGCCTTTTCGCTATTTGGGCATTCCCCTCTCGGCTCACAAGTTAAGGCCGATGCACTACGCGCCCTTCATTGACAATATTGCATCTTATATCAATGCTTGGACGGCATCTTCTCTTTCTTATGCGGGACGGGCGGAACTCATTCGATCGGTACTCCAAGGAGTTGAGTGCTTTTGGCTATCCATCATCCCCCTCCAGGCGGGGGTCATCGATAGAATCACCAAGTTGTGCCGCGTAGAACGAGGATCTGTTGACCAAAGCCTTATGGAACATTCATAATAAGAAAGACACTCTTTGGGTTCGGTGGGTGCACAACATTTACTTGAAGAATTGCACCTTGTGGCAATGGACTACGAGTCGGGAGGACTCGCCATTGCTGAAAGGCCTACTTCGCATAAGGGACAAGCTTTGCACCCGGGAAGGGACGTYCGAGGCTGCCGTCCAGAGGATTCAGAGTTGGGACAATGGGGACGGGCTCAGCATAGCCAAGGCCTACGATTACTTTCGGGACGTCGGGACTACTAAGCACTGGGCTGCCGATGTTTGGAATGCTTGTGTCACTCCGAAACATGCTTTCACCTTTTGGCTCAGCATCAAGCAAAGGCTTCTTACGAGGGACCGATTGCACTACCTTGATATTGACAAGGCTTGCGCCTTTTGTGGCCGTGTGGACAAATCAGTGCAACACATCTTTTTCGAGTGCACTTTCAGCGGGGCAGTTTGGAGGGGCATTCGGGACTTGATAGGCATCTGGCGCTCCATGACGACTATTGCTAGCGCCTTGAAGTGGATCAAGAAAGAAGGTAGGGGCACCACTTGGCACGGCAAGGCCAAGCGCATGGCACTAGCGAGCACCGTCTACCACATATGGACTGCAAGGAACCGACAGATTTTTGAAGGCTTGTCCCCACAAGTGRCCGACATCRTTTTYAAGATCAAAACGCAAGTGTACAAGRCCATGTTCATTTTGTATCCCGATGTACTARTYCATTTCGAACATGTAGCTAGGKGTGGTTGATTTGTAGCTTTTCGYTTKATGTACACCTGGGTATGCCCAGCGTATTTTGTATTGCCTACTATGTAGCGCCCATTTTTGATCTAATATAATTTACATTTCGATCAAAAAAAAAAAAGAAGTGTGGAGAAAAAGTGCTTTTTAGAAAAAACCTATCACTGTGAGAGATGGCTTTTGAATGATGTGGTAAAATTGGTGAAAAAATGGTTTGTAGTGAATGAGTGGATTATACAAGTAGAGAGAGTTAAAAACTCCTCAATCTCAAAATAAAGTCATGCAGTTAAATTCACAGAAATTAAAAATTGAGTAGTTTATATAGTTATATCATTAATTTAAATAGTATTTTTCAATTATACCTTTTTTGGATTTATTAATATCAATTAATACTTATAGACAGTGTTCTAAAAGGTGGCAAAAGGTGGCGCCTAGGCACGCCTAGGAGTGAGGGGTGGGAGAAACGCCTCGCCTAGTGCCTAGGTGTGTGAAAAGACGGTCAACTTATTTTGTTGACCGTTTAGGCGCCTAGGCGTGAAAAGGCGCACGCCTTTTAGATGAGTAACTTGATTTGTTTTTGTGTGTGAATTAGTAATATTACAAAATGTATAATGACATCAAAAAATGATCAAATAATTAATATTTCGCAAAACTATTGTAAGAACGTCATGTAAACAATTATATTTTTACTGTAAAATATCATATTTTTTATAGTGAAATCATACTTTTCAAAAAAATGTGAATAGTTTTTTTTTTTGAAAAGTATGGGTTTATATATTCAAAGTATAACTTATGATTTGAAAAGTATGAACATCTTATATGACACCGTGAACATTACATTGATTTTGTATATATGATTAGTATTTTACTAACTATATCGAAAAATATGTCGACACATTTGTTAAACACATATTTTTTTTACTTATTATAAAAATATAATAAATAAAATAATAAAAATATTTAAAAACGCATTTTCACGCCTAGGTTTCGCCCAGGCACGCCTAGGCTTCAAGGCTTGAGTTTTGGCGTTGCCGCCTTGCTACGCCTGCCTTTTTAAACCTTGCTTATAAAAATCAGTGTTGGAATTAATATATTTATCATTATAATAGTAAGATTTTGCATTGTAATCATGAATTTTCAACTTACCATAAAGAAAATTAGTATTTCTAAAATATTAATTAAGAGTATGTGTGAAAATAAAAAATTAATGATATGTTAAATATGATAATTGTGTTATCTTTGTAGGACGGACAAAAATAGAATACTAAATTATTTTTATGGGATAAAGGAAGTAATAAAATTTTAATATGTGTAAAAGGTGAGATCTTTGAGTTTATTAAATAAATAATATAAAACTAATATACCTTGAAAAATTGTAACATTTTTTAACAAAATTTAAAAATTGGGTCGGGACTCTTTTCACATCCGTATCCCGCCATTAAATTAAAAAAAAAAAAAAAAAACGGGAGGATTTTGACAAATGTGTCCCGGACTTTTTTAATTAAAAAAAAATTCGGGCCAATTTGAGGGGAAAATTTTTTTGGGGGGGTGGGGGTGGGAGGAGTGACGTGGGGGAGGGACGTGACGCTTCTGTGATTCGGTTGATTTTGGAAAAGAAAAAGTTCCTTCAATTGTAACGGGTGAACCCGCAATGGATCAGGAAACCCCAAATACATTTAAACTAAATCGCGAAACAAAATGCGCTGCTCTAACAACTGGAATTTCAATCAATCATGAAAAAAAGTTGCAAATGAATCTATATTCACACAAACAAATTTTATTTCTTTTTGCAAAATCTTGAATAATGAACGAGGAACCAAAAAATGTGAGGCAAAAACAATTCAAATGATATTGAAAAAAAACAACAAAAACGCAGGTGTTACCTAAATTGGGAAATCGAAAGGGAAGTGCGGGAACACTGAATGTGGGATACTAGATCTGTTCTTATCTGATTTTTCTAACTCTGTTTATTTAATTTCAATTCTGTTCTTTTTTTTTTCAAATGCAACACTAATGTCTATTTGAGAAAACTTTTTTTTTCTTTCAAAAATCACCCGGGACCCTATTCCGAAAAACGTCCCGGCCCCTCCATTTTTTTTTATCAAAGTGGCCCATTTTTTTTTTAAATTAAAAGGTTCGGGACGCGTTTGTCAAAAGCATCCCGATTTTTATTTTTTTATTTGATTTAATGGGCGGGACGCGGATGTGAAAAGCGTCCCGACCCAATTTTTTAAAACTTTTTTAAAAATGTTACAACTTTTTAATTTATATTAAATTTTATATTATTTATTTAATAAACCCGAGATCTTTAAAACTATGTATACATTTACCCATTTGTGTATGTAAATAAATGTAAAATGATAGCTTTTTACTTTGTAAGTGACATTTGATTTACATATAAAAAGTTGCTTGTGAAAAAACCTCACGCTTTTTCCCTAACTAGCACATGGTGATAAAAGTGAAGCGATTTAAAATTGGAAGTAACAAGTTTTAAAACTACATTATTGGAATTTAAAATGGACCACCAACAATAAAACTTTGAAGGGAATACAATGATTACCGGGCAGGTTCAGTTCGCTGTCGTATCAAACCAGCTGTCTCCATACCATCTGCCAGTCTGTAAATACGGGCAGCTGCCCGCACAACCTAGCCGCTGCCCTAAACCCTCACCCACCACCCATCCCTCGCTGTATATAATGCGTCCCCCACCCACACTCTCTCTCTAAGCTCTGCTCAGAAACTCTCACTTCATGCTCTCTCGCACGCTAAAAAATTAAAAATACGCGCAGAAAGTGCAATGGCGGTGTTCCAGGGCAGAGTCTTGGTGGTGGCAATGGCGATAGTGACCATTTTCGCTCTCATGGGGAGCTCATTTGCGCAAGACGCGTCGGCGCCGGCGCCAGCGCCGGCCTCTCCCGCCGGAGTTATTTCGCCGTCATTCTCCGTCGGCTGCGCCATCGCGGCAGTCTCGTTCGTGTTTGGATCTGCACTAAGGATTTGAGTTTTTCGAGAGTTTGTGTTTACGCGTAGTGGAGTATATGTATAGGTCGATGGTGGGTTTAGGGATTGTTTGAGTCTGATTTGTGGTTTTGTTTTTCTTCTCATGGAGATTTATTCTTAGTGTTACTGTTTCGTGCTGATGATTATTTTAATTCTTTTGGTTTGTAATTATTTCACATTTGTATTGCATTTTGATTATTAGTGTTGTGATTGCTTTAGTTGAAGAAATTTGGAGTTTGAAATGATTCAAGTGTTGAGCATATCAGATCAATCTAAAGGTTTCAGAATAGACCAGAAACGCCAATTATACAAAACATTTGAAGTCACTCAGGACAATTATGAAAAATCTTGTTAATGGTAAATATTACACGATGAACAGTGTAAATCATGGAAACTTGTGGTCATAGGCTTTCATTGTTGTTCTCATGTGAGATAATGTTCTCATGTAGGTAATGATACCTAATTGTGGAGAATGGAGAAAAAACAACTAATCTATGTTTTTTTTTTTTAATTTAATGAAAAATGAAGATTCCTTCTTTTTGGCCTTTTGTAATATACCAATTGGTTATTTTTTTCCTTTTGTAATATACCGATAATTAAACAAAACAAATTGCATTTAACCCAAAAGTAAAGTAGAAGACATTTTATGGGAAATATTTTCACAATCTCAAAGCTCAAATTCCACAAATTTCTTCAACATAACTATTCTGAGTCTGATTCCATGTTTCCCATTGCCTTCAACCCTCTTGGTCTCTGAAAGCAAAAAATAAATAAAAAGAAGAGACTTTATTATACTGAGACTCAACTGAAGCTAAATAACATGCAACGCTAAAAAAAATGGAATAAGTACCTTCTTGGAAACCTTCTTCTCTCTGACTTCGTACCGTTCAAGAGTCAAATCACATAACCATGCACCTGGACTTACCAACTGCGAATGCGAAATAAAAAATAATTAGGAATTCATGAGCAAAATTTAAAGATACAAAATCAAGTTTACGAAATGCTAGGTTTGGTGAAGAAATCAAATTCATCAAATTAATACATAAACAACCAAAACATATTTGATCCCAACTCAAACCCAAACCAATGTGCTGTCATATGTCTTGTTGTTGTGCTTGGTTAATGCGTTAAAAACTTTAAAACACATAAATGGGCTCCCCACTGAAGAAAAGAGGAACATGAAAAAAGATTTCCCACCAAACACCATCATGTGATTTTGGCATATTCTTTCTCCACAATCATAAATAATAAATTAAAAAATTGTAAAAGTATACACCAATTATTTTATTGTGACTATTATATTAACAAGACAAAGAATAATAAAGTCTCTTCTTTTTATTAACAGTAAAAAAAAAAATTAACAGCTCATTAAAGCAAAAGTTGAAGAAAACAGCAAAAAAAAGGAGGTGGCCATTGGGTTTCAAGGAAATGGATGGGAAAAGGACACGTGTAAGCATACATTCGACCTAGCCCTATATGATTTATTTGATAAGCCCACTATCTAAAGGCCACGTCCATTAATTTGCCAGCCCTCACATGGCAATAACATTACACATTAAATATTTAATCTACATTATAATCAACTGAACTCTAAATCTTGCTTTATTCACACTTTATAATTGAAAATTTCTTTTGGAATTTCAACGGGTACAACAGTTGGGTAGGGAGATATGTGGCGTGGTCAATATTCAATTTATTGCATTTTTTAAAATACAATTTATTGCATTTACTATAGCCAGATTACATTTCACACGGCACATAATATTATCCTTTATAGTTCATGACAACCCAGATTTCAGTTACTCAAATAGCAAAATAATTACCATAAACTAATGAATTTCGAAACACTACGGGAAAGTCAAGAATTAATATACCAAATATTTGTTACCTAACACGAAAAAAATCAAATCAGTCAATGTATTTGATAATTATAACTTCAAAAAAACCAAAACCAACCAAACAAACAAGAGATCATCAATCAAAATAATGTTAAAAAAAGACTTACATTGAGTGTGCGCTGAATAAATTTGGCTCTCTTCTTAGGCCTCTGAGGTAGCTTGGACCCTTTAATTGCCATAAAATCCTCTTCTTTCTCCTTATTCGTCAAGGCGATCACAAACTTGGGCGGCCACACGGCGGCGATCGTTTCACCGCCGCCGCCGGATGATGAACCGCCTTTATGATGGCCTGTCTCGAATGACCCAGAACCACCACCGCTGCCGTGATGGTGGTTGTCATTATGATAACTAATGTTATTATAATTGCTGTTGTTCTTGTTATTTTGGTGGTGGGTACTGTTATTATTGCCAGAGGTACCACCTTTCTTCTCTCCTCTATCTGGAGATGTCAATCCCCTTACTCCGTTGCCATGAGCACCCCTCATACCAAGCGAACTCTCTGAATTCCTGGTACCAAATCAAACCAAAACTAATACAGTAAATAATAAATAATAATAAGTAATCAGAATCAGAACATATGCATTACATCACTGGTTTAAATCTGAAAATTCATAAATTACCAAGACTGGTTATCAAGGTTGACAAATCCCCAAAAAAAAACAAAAAAAACACTTAATTGAATAAAAAGACAGTAAAAGTAAATAAATAAATAAAAGAAAAGAAAAAGGAAAAAGACAAAAAAAAAATTATGGGCAGGAGAGGAAATTACAGGAATAGCCCTGTGGGGTAGATTTTTTTTTTTTGGATCACAGAATGGGCGATGCTTAGAAAGGGTGAGAGTTGTTAAGAGATGATGGGTGTGGTGCTGATTCGATTCAAACTTTTTATTATAAATAAATTAAAAAGGATTGAGATATTCGTGCGTGTGTAGGTTTATCCGGTGCGTGAAATGCAGCATAGCGAAACACTAAATATGGAATGGAAGGGAAAAAAAGATAAATTAGAAAAGGTGGTACCCTGTACAATAGTTAATAAAAGAATTTGGAGCCGTCGGATTGAAGTTCTATTGCTCATCTTCTGATGGTTTACGTGTCCTAATCTTATGCTATATGTGCCGTGGAGCTAACAGTCTTTACCAAATAATTAATTCGTGAAAAATAAAAGGAGATGACAGCAAATAATGGCCCACTTTTCAAAGCCCTCCAATAAAGTATGCCCCTTGAAAAGGAAGGGGTGTTTCTGTAATCTTGCATCACCATCATTTAGAATTTACCATATATCAATTATATAATGGATAATATTTATACGACACTATATCACAATGAAATTAGAAGATAGACCAAAATTTGAAGACAGAAAATTCTGGCGCTTGCCAAATGATCATTACTAGATCCATTCCTTGGCCATGTCAAAAGAATTTATACAATTATATGATTAAACTTATACAAAATCCGAAAAGAGAATTTTCTTTTAAAATAATAAAAACACTGTCAAATCGGACAATCAACTATTTGGCTAGGCTCTGATTGATTTTTTTTTTTTTTTAAATACACAACTGGACAAAACCCACATGTAGCTAATTATAGACCATGGAAAATAAAACAGATACTACTAAACTCTTTGCTTTCGATTTACAGTTAAAAAATAAAATAATTATATTCAAATATCCAAGATTTCCCATCTCAACTTCTCAAATCCATACAAGCCTATTCCAACAATATCTTATTCACTTCAAAACAACAATTATTACCCCCTTATCCCCGCCCGCGTCACTCACGTGAGACCACGCAGTAATTTAAAGAAGAAGGGCAAAATAAAAAGAGTGAGGAAAAAACGTAAAAACAAAGCTTTACCTTAAAATGCGATGAGACGGAGAAGCCGCACGCTGACGGAGATTCAAATATCCGTTACCACCGCCGTTTATCTTTCCAGCACTATTATTGTTCAGCTGGTTTGAATTTGGGTCTTTACTACTACTATTATTGAGATCCGATCTGACGACCCGACGATCAACCCGGGTCGTTGCCCGGTGAGCCGGCCCAGAACCGGACGAGTTGTTAATACTGTTGCTACTCTGGTCCTTCGCCTGGAATTTCATGCATCGTAGCCTTTTCCTATTCCCCCACTGCAATACGAAGTCAGACGACGTCGTAGCAGCTGACCTGGATTCGGATCTCAACAACAGCCCGTCTCTATTGGTGGAATGAGTATTGTTCCTCTCCATCTCCCTCTTTTGTACACCTGTGGACCGTCAAATCACATTCCCATTAACGGACGTTAACGTTCTGTTAATGTTAACTGTTTTACTCTCTCGAGGGAGGAGAGAGAATTTTCACGGTATTCCAAATTGCTTTTAAGAGATTTTTTTTAGCCGATTGCAGCTAAAGAATATAAAAATGAAATGAATATCACCCATAGAGTTTGCAAGCCAATTACAGGAAAAGGAGAAAGGATAAACACAGAATTGCAGATTTTTGCTGGAATTAGAAAAAACACAAGGAGATTTGCATCATTATTGATTGATGAGATTTGATTTTCTGGAAAAAGAAAATGTAAGCATTTATATAGTAGAGTTTTGTTTGGTTTGATGAGGTAAATTAACAAAAATGTTTACATCTGAAATCCAAAGGCGATTCATGAGAAAAGAGGTGGTTGGAAATTAAAATCATAATTAAAAATTGAAAATCTCAGTAATAATATCTTTCAAGAAGAAAGGGCTAAGTTAAAGAGGAATCCCAAAATTTGGAACTGAAAAGAGGAAAAAAGATGGGGAAATTTGCACCAAATAACTTGAATCAAAAGAATATGCAGAGAGAGAGAAAGAGATCAGCATCGCCATACCTGCAATTGCAAAACTCAATTTTCTTCTACTGCTTTCTACTGCCTTCTGCAGAGAAAAACCTCTCTTCCAAAATCTGATGATATCAGTGATAACAGAGTCCTAACAGAAATCAAAAGGTATCGTCATTTACAATGTAAATTGACCGTTAATTTCCTGATCTTGTCGAAATAAATCACCTTCGAGACTCTGATTTCTGATGTTAAAACACGGATTACCCTCTCGAAATTAACTTCAAGTGATACGAATTGTATCACATACGCCGCAAAAACACGTAAAGCTCACGGCAATTTCAGCTGATTTACTCTTCTACAAACCAAATCCAGGTTTCTTTGTCAACTCCGATCTCTAAACCAGAAAACCAATCTCAAATCTCCACAAATTTACCTGTCAAACAAAAATTAACACAGTTTAAAAGAGACAAAATTAAGGAAACCAAAGGTGTAATTGAAATCATAACGGCGATTACAAACCTCTGGAGCAAAATATCCTTCTCAAAATCCAATCCAACTGCATCAAACCGTTCGCAGTCCTATGAACAAAGTCAAACTCATTTCAAAAAATATGTAAAAGAAAAAATGGTAAACCAAAAACAAATCAAACACATATTACTTCTAGATTTTGCATAGTTAAAGGAGGTTTCGATCATTTAATTATCAAATTCACGGCATTTCCACTCACCAGATAATACAGTCAAAATTTCTCTATTTTCTCACCAATTTCCCAAAAATTATGAGAGATAGAAATAAATAGCGAGAGTGATATCTGTCTTCTACTTCTTCTTCTTCGAATTGTGAAGAACGGAAAGAAAAAATACGATAAACTCTCTTTTCCTTTCAAGCCACCATTTTTATACCCTCTTCACCATTTCCGATCTGTAACCGTTGAAATATTATCAAACGGTGTAGATTGCTCTTGGTTTTAATTGTTGGAGACGGCGTTACTGTGCCCCAACATACATTGAAAGTTGATTCACAGCGTTAAGTAAACTGACAGAATCTTTGACGTCGTTTTTGTTTAATCGTTGAGCCTTCTCGCTAACCGGTGCTTTGGCACTTAGCATGTGATTAACTTAACTTTGGTTATTTAGTATACTATGGTTAGGTTAACGGTGTTTCTTGGAATTTTGAGAAGCCAATTTTAAAAGTCTTATCGAAATAAAATAAAATAAAATTACATTTTTTTTAGTAATGTTTAATGTGATTCACATTTCCTTTCACTGGTTGGATATAAACATTGTTAAAGCTTGATATTCACATTTCATCGTATTTTGAGAATTTGCCAAAATAATATCTACTTTCATCATATATTACTCCAACTAATTGGTGAAATGAGATCAATAATGTATTGCGATGCAAATACATACGTCTCACTACCAAAATAAAATTTGAATCGATCATGAATGTTTTCGCCTAATTCAACCTTTTCTTTCTAATTCCCTTGTCCTTTTATGGAGGAAGAAAATGCTATTTTCATTGCTTTTACTCTTCCTTCGGAGTTTTTTTTGGTCCATTTCATGGAAATAATTACACTACAAAAAAATTCGGCAGTTCTGGCGGAATTCTTGGCGGCCGTCAAGCCGCCAGCAATGCTGACGGCTTTCCTGGCGGCCTGACATTGCCGGCGGATATGCTGACGGCCAGAGCCGACAGTAAAGAAGCCCGTCAGTAACCCGCCAGGGAAAGAGCGGGAGTGCCTTCCGCTTAATTATACTGACGGCCATACCCGTCAGTGTATAAAATTGACATCGCTGGCGGGTCTGTTCGTCAGGATCCTGACGGCTTGACCGTCAGGATATAATACTGAATTAAAAAAAAAAAAGAGGTTCGCTAATCCTGACGGTTTTTGACCGTCAGGATATATTTATTTAATTAAAAAAAATATTTCGCCTATCCTGACGTCTATTGGCCGTCAGCATATTAACCTAAAAACGACGCGGTCTTTCCTTCTCCGCCTCACTTTCAGCTGCACTCCAAAAAAAAAAAAATCGTCGCCCGCCGCGCCGCAGCCCCGCTCCGAAGCCCGCCGCATCGCCAGCCAAGCCCAAGGTCCACCACCACCGCCTACCTCCACCGTCGCCCGCCGCCGCCCTGCAAATGTAAGTTTTCCTTTTTTTTTTTTATTTTCTGTTATTATTTTTTATTTTTTATTTTTATTTTTATTATTTTTGTATTTTTGTATATAATTGTTGTGATGAAATTATTGTATAATTAATTTTCTAGATTAGGGTGAAGATACTTTTATTTAGTAATAATCACATAATTAGAAATAATCAATTAATTATGGGCCAATTTAGTAATTATTACATAATAAGGG
>BMAC01000160.1:151016-211008 GCA_014905375.1 Phtheirospermum japonicum
TATCTCTAAAATTTTATTTGTCTATTATTTTTAATTTGATTATTAATTAATTAAATTTTATCTAAAATTTATTTATTATTAATATTAATTTAATTAAAATTAATTAATTAATTAATTAATCCCGCCAGTAAATCCTGGCGGCCAAATCCGCCAGTAAATACTGGCGGAGTACCCGCCAGTAAATACTGGCGGGTAAAACCCGCCAGTAATGCTGACGGTGTAACACCCGACAGGAATACTGGCGGGCATTTCCTGGCGGCACAAGCCGTCAACGAAACCGCCGGCATTCCTGGGCGGGTGACAATTTCCGTCAGGATTCTACAATCCTGACCGCAAATATACTGGCGGCCATAATCCGTCAGGAGGCCGTCAGTATTTGATATACTGACGGAATCCTGACGGATTTGGCCGTCAGGATTGCTGGATTTTTTTGTAGTGTTATACACAGGATAATTGTTATAAAATTTAGATGACACATTAGTTGAAACCTAGTGATAAAAGCGAGAGCATTATCATTATTGACACGTTATATCAAACCAATAGAGATATATTTAACAATAATCTTGGTATCCATGCGATCAATATGTCATACGAATATTAGAACGTGTACATTTGCAACGAAAATGGAAGCAAGGAATTGGGTTATTAATTTACTGTGCGTTAATCGTAATATTTTAGATTTGTACATAGTCACATGCCTCTCAATTCTCTCTAATGTGTGCATTAGGTTTTTGTGTTTTTGCATTTTGTGTTGGGTGTTACATTAGCTTCCCTCATATAGGGTCCACTTCATGTGTGGGCAATTATTAATTAAATTAACATTTTAATATAAATTAAACAAAATCTCTCACTCACATAGGAGTACCGAACCCATGTCACTTAATCACCATAACGCATAAATGTTAAATTCTTGTTTTAACATACAGAACAACAATATTAATTTATACATGCAAATGAGTTGGACCTACGAGTATATGGCTTTTATACTATAAAATTAGTTAATGTTATATATTAGCTCAATCAATTAACAAGAGGATTTCATAACTCTTCATATTAGTTTCTATTTACATCAGTTAATATGTCTCTTATCCATCATAAGAGCATAGTTAACTCTTGTTACTATTTATATCTGGTGAGGGATAAATATGTCATTTTAATGTGGATATGTGACACTATATAATCAGACACGTATACCGTGCAATTAAAGGTGAACTGATGGATGAGGCATATACTTGACCCACGTATCACCTTTCTTACCTCAAAGGCCCAGCTGTGGCAGACCACTCCTCCGTATCACTTTTGTTACCTCAAAGGCTCAATTGTGACAGATCACTATCACCTTTGTCATAAGTCCAATTGCAGGATGACTCCTTTGTCGAATTAAGTTTCCAAGGTTTTCTTGTCTATAAAAGGACAACCTTGGTCAGGTAAAAGACACGTTACCTTTCACTCACAAAACACAACTCTAAATTAGATCTAACTTAGGTATCGGAGTATCTACCCCTGAACGACCCTGGGGCTCGTTTTTGCAGGCATCTGAAGAGTCAAAGGAAAAGGTCGCTTGCGTGCTAATTTCAGGCTAACGCCGGATCTCTACTTCACCACATGTCCTCTGATCTAGTCCTCCGTATTTTATTTTATCATCAATTGGTGCCGTCTGTAGGAACGACGATTGGATCTGAGAAACAATGACAACCAAGAAGAAAACTACCGAGAACAGGATCCCTCCTCACCCTGCGGAGCATGCTGAGGGCAGTCAAGCGGAATCTCGCGCATCAAGATGAAGCCCAATGTGTCCCGGAGATCGAGTCTCAGTGGATCCAAAAGATGGAGTCGGAGATCCAAAAGTTGAAGTTGTTGTTGAGACATTTCATTGACATAGAAGGATCCCTTGGAAACAAGGGAAAAGAAGACATTCATGTCCAAGGCTCCAAAGTGTTAAACGATGATGATGAGGTCAGGTCCGGTAGAGACCTTGACAAGGCTGAGGAGTACAACCTCAAATGACAGTTGCAAGAGATGACTATTAGGTGGGAGTGATGTGGAAAGAGGCTAAAAAACTGATGACCGACATCTTTTTGTCCACGAAGACTCCCTTCATTGCAAGTATCATGAAAGAAGAAATCTCAACTAGCTTCAAGATGCCCCATATGGAGAACTATGATGAGACTTCGGACCCTCATGACCATCTTGAGAATTTCCAAGCACCTATGATGCTCCACGGGGAGACCGACGCCATCAAATGCCAAGATTTCTCTGCCACGCTAAGAAAGAGTGCACGAGTTTTGTTTTCATCCCTGCTAGTAGCATCCGTTTTCTCTTTTAAGCAATTGGCTCACGAGTTCCTCAACCACTTTTGAAGTCATCGGCCCATCTTATGGGTTTTTGCCAGTGGAATGATGAAACATTACGAGATTTCATCCAGAGGTTCAACAAAGAAGCTCTGGAGATAGAAGACTTGGACCAATCAATTGCATTGGCAACAATCATGAATGAAGTAAGAAGATCACGATTCGCCTTCTCGTTAGGGAAGAAGCCGCCCCTGTCATTGTCTGACCTTTTCAACAGAGCAGATAAATACATCAACGTTGAAGAAATATCTAAATGGGGGTAGGGGCCGAGCGTGAATCCTCGGAGAAAAAAGGGAGAAAAGATTCCAATGACATTAACAAAGGAGATAAGAGGCAGAGAGTGTGAGACCGACGGTCCATCACCACCAACTCGTCAAAGGAACGAGACGCTCCTTCGAGGTTTGAAAGTTATACTCCACCGAACACTACAAAGAGTGAAGTTTTGATTTACATTCGTGACAAGGATTATGTTAGAGGCCAGCGAAGAAGTAAACCCCAACTAACAAATGAAACTAGAATAAGTATTTTCATTTCCATCTTGACCATTGTGAATCCACCGACCTATCTATCGACCCGTATATAGAATCCAGCATTCCCATGGCACAGACGAGTGTGAAACTCTAAAGAATGAAATAGAGGATCTTATACGAATGGGATACCTTGGAAATTTTATGGCGAATGACCAAGTCGGACCCCAACTACAACAAAGACAACTGACCGAGCATAGCCCAAACGTGCAAAACCTAAGGGAACCAAGCCCGAGGAGGAAAAACCCACCTGTAGGAGGAGTTATTAATGTTATCTCAGGAGGTCCCTCTGGAGGAGAGAGTAACTCGGCTCGCAAGGTGTATGCAAGGCAATCTCTGATAGATGACCCGCAGGGAAAGAGGACTCGGGCAGAAGACACGCGAGGAAGGACACCTCAGACAGGGTAGCACATTACCTTCACGGAGGAAGATTACAGTAAAACCCTTACCCCTCATGATGATGCCATGGTTATCACCTTGAACATAGGAAATTACGAGGTGAAAAGAGTTTTGGTGGACAACGAGAGCTCGACGGATATACGTTTTTAAGATTCCTTTGAGAGAATGAAGATTGACAAGGAATTTTAAAGACTGTGTAAACACCATTAGTTGGATTCTCTTGTGAAATGGTGGAGCCGGAGGGGATAGTAACCCTATCCATTACTGTCGGGCACGAACCTCGGAAAACTACCATCATGGTTGATTTTCTGGTTGTGAGAGTACCTTCAAGTTATAATGTGATCCTTGGAAGGCCTAGGTTAAACAAGATGAAAGCCATTGTTTCAACATAACACCCGTTGATGGAATTCCCAACTTATGGCGGAGTTGGGCGTGTCCGTGGAGACCAGGGGATGGCGAGGAAGTGTTATGTCTCATCTCTGAAAGAGAGGATAAAAAATGCAAAGACATTGACCATTGATAGTTTAGAGCCGAGGAGAAACTCAGGATTTCAGGCAAACCAATTGAGAGCTTTATATCTATTCCACTTAATGGATGGAATGGCAACAAGGTTGTGAAAATAAGGTCCTTTCTGGACGAGGACACTACATTTAAGTTCATTCATTTTCTCATGGAGCCCATCAGACATGCCAGGAATCGATCCGGGAGTAATTTTGAATTAATGATTTTACTAGCTTTGATTATGGATTTCCTAATTGGTTTAATTTTGTTCACGCTGGCTATAAGCTTATGTTATTACATTTCTTGATGATTGTAGGTTAGATTTTATGGGTCTAGGGTCTAAATGAGTTTATTACCATAAATTGATAATTATTGGGTGTTTAATTGAGAATCGAGATTGATAACCCCAATTGGTAGATTACGTGTTCGATAAATTGGCAATTGATTATGGAGGCGAGTTTAGAACCTTAGACTCCCATTTTATCAAACTTTTCAAAGTCTTCAATTTTATTTCTCGTCATTTAAATTCTCTTCATAGTTTTGAAAAACTCAAATATGAAATTTGATCCTGTGTTTAGCTTAGAATTTTCTTTAATTTCTTATTCGTGAATCAATCACAAAAACCACCTCTGATTAGTCTTCCTTATGAGATTCGACTTGAGTCACCTCACCACACTACAATCGACCATGTTCTCTTGTGGGAGATCCTTAAACGTTTGTAAAGTGTAGTGCGTTTAAGACTACTTTAGTGGCCAGTGATACTCACACCATACAACTTACCTCCCTGGATGTGTATGAAAGAACAATACATGTTTTTATTTGTTCTTGTTCCAGGCCCCAAGAATTATAGGGATATGCTAGATTTTTTTTCTACAGCCTCTAACCACCGAGCTCAATTAGTTGTGGATGGAAGGTGTACTCTCGTACGATATCTCTAAAAAAAACAAAACTTTCAGTTGTGGGTAGCCCTTATATGGATAAATAGCAATTTTTCAGCCTACTCCATATTGTCTGGTTGGAGCACGGCTAGGAAGACGGCTTGTCCATATTGCATGGAACATTCAAATATGTTTACTCACAAGTGTAGTAGGAAGCAATCTTGGTTTGATAATCATCAACAGTTTCTTGATTGTGATCACTACTTTTGAAGAGACAAATTTTTATTTTTTTGGGAAAATAGAAAAGTCAGCTCGATAGTCAAAGAGAGGAATTCAAGCAATCCCACCAGGAGATCCACGAGGAGCATACCCGATCGTAGCTAGAGTTAGCTGACCGACTCCAAAGCCAGGTGGAAGATAGGATCGTTGGGGCGATTACCCTCATCCTCGGACCGCAGCCTCAACAACCTCCTCAACCTCATGAACAACCTCCTCCACCATAGCACAATCTTATATATTAAGACGTGTGTATTTTTATGAATCTATATGCTATAATTATTGACGTTACAAATTATTTATTAATTTTAGAAATATTTGTAATTAAATAAACTTTGGTTTTAGTTTTATATTATTTTTTAATTTTTAATTATTTAACATCTAAGAAATAAAAAAATAATTACATACCGATGATAAAATAGACGTCAACATTTTTTTAAAAAATGACAATGCCAATGTGTATTAGTCATCGATGTTTACTGATGGCAGCAAGCTTGTCGGCATATACTAATGATCATGGTCGTTAGTGGGGCGTCGGTATATGCCGATGGGCTATGAGTGGTTGGTCGTGGGGTATCCCGACAGAGAAGGACATCTGCATGTTTTTGGAAAAAATGCTAACGGCATATATTAGTCTTCGATATTTATTTACCAACTATGGAAATATTAATGGCCAAAAGTCATCGATAATCCGTTGGTATAAGCCAGTGGGCCATGAGTGGTTTGTCGTGGGGTATCCTGACAGAGAAGGACATATGCATGCCGTTGGTAAAAATGCTAATGGCATATATTAGTCGTCGATATTTACTTACCTGCTACAAAAATATTGACGGCCAAAAGCCATCAAGAATCCGTCAGTAAACCATTTATTGACGGATTACCGATGGCAATTGCCATCAGTATTTCCTAGTTTTTTAATAGTGGTCGGGGGATGTGGTTGGAGGTGCAGGTGGGATTATAGGGGGTGGCATTGGTGGTAGCATGGGCACCACATACAGTGGGTTCGTGGGAGAGAGATCTGGAAGTGGTTGAGCAAAAAGGAAGATAGACCTCAACACACTCAACGTGACGAGAGTGGAATAGTTTGGCAGTAGAATGATCATAGAAAATATAGGCACTCCGTGAAATGGAGTAGCCAAGAAATACACATGGGCAAAACTGGGATCAAGCTTATGGGTGGCGTACGGACGAAGCCAGGGATAACACTAACATCCAAAGACTCAAAGTTTAGACAAGTTTTGAGAATGCCCAAAGAGTTTCTAAAAAGAGGAGAGGTGCCAGATATTAGATCTGGGCGTGCGATTAATGAGTTATGTAGTCGTGGCAAAAGTAAATGTTTAGAATGATAGAGAGACGAAAGCTTGATGGGGGAGGGTAAGGCGAGTCTCAAATAGTGATGACGATGTCTAGAGTATCCATTATGCTCAGAAGTATGAGGTTGTTTGGTAAGATGAGTGATGCCATAAGATGCGAGGAACGGGCATAAGGCCATAAATTTGCCTCCATTGTAAGTGTAGATGGTTATTATGGGTAGATTAAAATATTTTTCTATATGAGGTTTAAGTTTGAGAAATGTATCATACACGTTCGCTTCCCATTTAAAAAAAACTAAAACCATAAGCATTTGGTAAATTGATCAATAAATATAATATAATGCTTGAAACCATTAGTGGAATGAACAAGCAAAGTCCATACACTGGAATATATAAACTCAAGAGGGCGGGATGAAGTAATAGTGAGGTAGAAAAAAAATAAATTATGTCTTTTTATTAGTTTTGCATGAGTCACAAGAAAATGTGAACACAAATCCAAAGGAAAATAAAAGAACGTTTGAAGATATTAAATGGCTAAAAAATTTATCAAACCTAGCGAATGACATCCTGCATCATAGATCCCCACCACTCGAATGAAGCTGCTTCATTTAGATTCCCCTTAAATATGGAGGGTTATGGCATCCCAGTGCGAGCGCTATCTCTATTAATTGAGCCTTGAAATCCCGGAGCAGATATTTACTCCTCTGGTTTGTTTAGAACCTTGACCATGCATTGTTACGGGACAAATTTAATATTTTTACTTTTCCTTAACTTCCCCCTACTAACTAGTAGAAGTGGTAAGTAAGGGTCGATCCCACAAGTAGTGTGGATTAATTTATAATTATTCGTATTTAATTGAAATAATAAGAGGGGTAAAAGATCGCGAGCTAACTAATTAGGACTAACTAACCAAATAAATAAAGAAAAAAAATTAAAGTAATTAAACTCAACCTAATGAAACACGTGATAGAATTAATATAAGATTATTAATGATGAGAAACTCCAATCCAAATTCAGTTGCTGCCCTTGATCGATTCATCTAACCAATTATAATATCATAATCCACTTTTCATATGAAATTGCTAACCCTAAATAGTAATAAGTTTTGCTACTTGAAATTCCCCTTACCAAATATTTAATCAAAACTAGCTCTTCGATCGAACCTAATTAATGGACAACCTATAATAAGATCTCTAGATTTAATCCAATAAAATCATTAAGCGCTATATAAATAGTCTAATTTAATAAATAAACTCATAAACTCGGTTTATTTAACTTATGTTGTGTTATCCCTAATAGTGCGAGACTATTAGTTGCTATGAGTGAAATATAAAAGACAACAATGGACTGTAGTCCTAATTCTAGCAATTGATATCTAACCTTAATTGAGGTGATCAATCTAAATTAGAAATTGTATAAACATGACAAGAAAATAGAGTAACACAAACAACTTCATACGGAGAATGAAACAAATATTACGAGAATTAATTAGAACATAATCAATTGATGGGTTTCAACATCATAAGGAACAAAATTAATTAAAGTACTCACACATGGTTTTCTTATAATTATAATATAAAAATAAATAATTAGACATTGGTTCTTGATAAAGAAGGAAAAGAAGAAACAAATAGATATACAACCGATACTACTCCAAATTTGCTAAGGGAAGTCAAACTATGCGGCTGCCTTTGTTTCTTTTCTTTTCCAAACGTTTCTTGCATTTGTCTTCAAATCCTTCAAGGTCTACTCCTAGAAATTGCGCCCGCCTTCTGTCTTCAAAAGGTAATCCCCCAAAATCTGGCCGCATGCATGCAATATATGTAGGAGGGTTCATCGCCACTTAGGCTCAATAAAGGTATGCCCAATAGACTTGTAAGGCCTGCTTTTTATTATCGGGTGGCCCAATAATAGCCCCGCATCACCAAGATCAATCCATGAACCACTCAACCATCATTGTCGCACCAATCGAGTAATAAAACACTACAAAATAAATGAAAAATACGCAATTGGTGCTTGTCCATCCACAAGAATATACACACGAGAAATAAATGTATATGACAATATAAAATGCATAAAAGTATATTTATAAAATATTAATTACTACACAATTTCTCGCATATCAAGCCTAGTTGAATTATCCCATGGCGCCCGAAATGAGGCACTGGAGAAATTCCATTGCGGTGTAGTATTTTTCTGGGAGTTATTTTTAAGTAAGACTTTTAGAAATATTAACCCACCTCGGACAGTATAAACATTCTTTGACCCTCTAGTATACTTTCTTATCTAGTTGCCTCATTATCAACAGTTGAGGATGGTACCAGCTCGACGTACTATTCTTTTGAATGCTTTGAGACATCTTGGAGCTTCTTCATTATTATTTTATCTAATTATTTTTTGGCTTTGGACATTTAAAGGTCTTCTTTGGCTCTGCTCTGGACTTTTTTGCACTGGGCTATCTGGGTGTTCTTCTTATCTAGTTGCGATCGCATTTCGGCTAGTTGTTGCTCCAACTCAGTGACTCGGAGGGAAGTATTTTTTGATTTCTCATGCATAATCACCTCAGCGAGAGTGATAGTAGATGTAAATAGTTATAGTATAAAGTATTACGGTTAGAGATGTTTATACAAAGAGTACTGGTGATTAGATTTATTTGTTTACCTTGCCAAGATGACACACCATAAAGTGAGTCAGTCTGGCCTTTGAATATTCTAGAGCTTTCTAATGATCAGAATCAGACATGAGAGCAGATAGCATATGGAGAAATTATTTCACATTACTCATATCCATAAAGGAAGTATCCCCAGAGGGGTTTATGGTACCTTCATCAGTTCAGGTCATAATTATGGAGTTCAAGGTGAGGTATTTGCCTGATGTTTCTTTCACTCAACCATAATATTGGTATGTGTGGGGATAGTTTGAACATGATTATGCAGTGATGTAAGGCGGGCACGTGAAGGTTAGACTTCAACGGATTTTACAACTCTTTCTGTCTTTGTTGCCTTGTGCATGTTTACCTTCTTATGAGTTGTGGTAATTTGCTTCTAGGCACCTCGGGTAGAGTAGGTTTGAACTCTCTAAACACTGTACGAAAATAAAGGGAGATGTTAAGTGTATATGGTTAAATCAAAGGTTATGGTTATAACTATATATACCGATTTGACTACCAGGATTGCGTGTAAGGTGGATGATTTTTTGTCTTGTCCAAGATTGAGAGTACAGTTGAGGTGAGCTGATTAATGAGACAAAATTAAAGGGATGATTATTCAGCTTAGAAATTTGGGTGTCCCAATTGGTCTAGTGAGCTCAGCTAGAGATTGTTTGATCGTGCAGAGCTAGTTCTTTTATTTGTTCATAAGGAAAGAGCCAAGATCCTGAGTTGTACGAAGAAGAGTTTGGTCTTCCAATGTTTTACATTTGAAGGGGGATTGATCAAAAATGAGGAATTTTGGCGGGATGTTAGGTAAAATAAGAAGGTCTCAGAGCTTTTAAGTCCAAAACAGTAGTGGAAGAAGCCTACATCACATTATGCTTTATATAATCCACACAGGATGATATATCCTACCAAGAGGCGGATACAGTTAGGAGGAAATTGATTAAGTGAAAGATGGTATTTGGTACTAACATCAATGAGGAAAGGATGGAAAGGTAAGCGTAAGTCGGTATGTGCATGATATTCTAAGAAAGACTATTTTCTAGAGGATTACTGGTTACATCTGATTGATTTGTCTAGATAATGTCAAAACCTACTGTTGGTTTTTGAGTAGGTCTGTTAGCTTGGATCGGGCCAAACCCCTTTTTCAGGAAAGTGGAGAAGGAAGATCGAGATGATCATTTGATGGCTTGGGAGGTGTCACTGCTTGGTTCACCTTCAAGGTGGGCTGAGGTAGGTTCATGGAGATAAGATGATGACGAGGAAGAAGTATAAGAGGTGATATCTTCACCTGATGAGTATGATGGGTTTTGGGAGTTTTAGTTATCTGATGACAAACATGGTATTTGGTGGTTGAAGAATATTAACACGAAGAGGAAGTGATCGGATTATGGATTTGGAACATATATTTTAAGACAAAGAATATGTGAGAAATAAACAACAAACGCATTATAGCGATGAGAAGGATTTGGTGAGAATTATTTGATAAGCTTCAGAAGGAAAGGAGGCAGTAATATTCTTGAGAACTTGATTGTGAAGGTAAAAATAGTGTAAAAATGAATCATGGGCTTTCTATTTATAGGGAAAGACGACGAAGGATGACCTAGTATCTTGATTTTTAGATACTCAGAATTAGTGAGTTTCATTGTGTATTTCGATATCTTGCCGCCTTTGCAGGATCATTTGTTATAACCTTTGGAATAAAGTCCAAATGCGACTCTTTGATTATAACATTTATGATGAGTATGGGGTCAAGAACTCTTCTTATTCTACTATACTTGCCCTTGTCCCTCGACCGAGCAGAGTAGGGGAGACTTTTGATGTGATTAATAGTTTTAGCTTGTATATCGGCCTGAGCCAAACGAATGCCTTATCGAGCTAGCATTCTCGAGTCCGGAGTGTTATAGGGGTTCATTACGCCTATTTTTTGATACCACAAGACAATATGTTTTAAATATAGTAGTGGCGATCAAGGTTGTATCCACAGAGACTAGTTATATATTTAAATGGGTACCGCAATTATAACACCACATATTTTATTTAGATAATATAATAAAGATACTTGAATTAATTAAACTAAAATAATAACAAAACTATAACAAATGAGCGAAACACAGTAAAGGTATACGAAAGGGATGGGTATGATTCTTAACAATGGTTTCGAGTGCAACTCTTTAGTTTTATGATAAATAATATTTCAATTAAAGTGTAATCCTATAAATATTTGCAATAATAATCCTTACTCCTGGTTATAGATGTAAAGATGCGTAGACTCAACTACCCATATATATGCACACTTCTAAGTAGTTTTCACTCCTAGTTAGGCCGACAAACAAAATTCAGCTGAAAAAAATCCCTTAAAATTAATATATCCCCATTAAACGGATGAACATCACTATCCGCAATCTATGTCATCTATCTTATTACCTAAATATTTTCTTTAATCACGCTAGTGTTGATTCAATATTTTGCAAAGAAGTGTAAACATTACAAAAAACCATTAACAATATACAAACGAGATAAGTAGTAAATATTTAACAAATGAAATACTTTAGTATCATAAAATCAAAGTCATCAATCTACTCCAATGCCCAGAATCAAAGCAATTAGTCAGGCATGATCAAAGAAAAACATATAGACATATTTGAATAACAATTTATCAACTAAAATATGATACAAAAAGATAAATAGAGCCACTGTGATTTGGGTGATTCATTTGGCATTCGTCGTCTCTTCTCATGGAGGGATAGATGGTGTCCGTCTCATCTCCTCGCTCATCTAGCTCACTCTCTCGAGCTCTTTTCCTTTGAACTCATCCTCAACCCCTTTCTCATGTTATATGGTGTGTGGTAAGATATGTACTTGGATGAATGGGGTATTTATAGGACTCCTACTATGGTTTTTAGATCTAAATCCCATCTTGAAACTTTTTGTAGTCACCAATCAGATTTACATCTTTAAGAGATCAAACTGGGTTTGGGTCTCTTCATGAATAAACTAATTTAGGCTTCTTATGAGAGAGTTATGGCCCAAATACTAAAAGTGCTCCAAACTATTGTCTTCGACCGGCCGCACAAATTTTGGACCTAATAATGGCCGAATTGGGTTTAAATGTCTTCATAAGAGTTGTATCTCGATTTATTATCTTTTCGTGGCTGCTTGAATCGTCTCTATTAGACTCAGTATGAGAGATTTATGTTTCAAATACAAAAAATGTTTCATAACCGTCTTATGCGCGGAGATTATAATAATTAAGTCTTCTTGCCTTTTGTTCCTACGCTTCTTCTTTCTGCGTTCTTTAGCTCATTCCAACTTTTTTTCTTCCTTCTTCCATCCTCGTGCAACCTTTGGTTGCCTAAATTGGGGTTGTCAATGCTTGTGTTCCACAAAGCCTAGAAAACCTATCAATTAGATATGAAAAAAACCAATTACACCAAAAGCGTAATATTTCTTAAGAAATACATATAACAAGTAAAATCGCATGAAAACATACATTAAGCCTATAAAATTCTATCAAATATGATCTTAAAAACTTAATTTTGCATGGGAACAAAATCCCAAAACTTAAATTTGGTTGTCCTGAGCAATGCAATAAAAACTATAACTCAACAATCAAGATATAAGCAAGGAAGAAACATGCAACTCTCAACCAAAAACCAAGTTACCTCATAAATGAGACTCATGAATCCTCCAAAATATGAGCGAGCCTCACCAAATTCGTAGACAATGTTCACGATCCTCACAATATAGATGTAAACCTTTCACTCGCTACTCATGTATAAGGACGCATATACACTCAAGTCATTATGCGCTTAACCCATAACCTTGACAAGCATTTTAAGATCTCTGCCATGCTTAAAGTACATGCATGCGGTCTGTAAATCAATGGTTTTTATTTAAGTTAGGTTGTAACATTAGGCTCTTTGGACAAGGTAGAGAATATGAATAAAGTGACCTAAACAAAGCATAAGTAACCCGAGATCAGTCGACTTCACCCAAAATAAAACTTGAAACTCTAAACATAAAATTAATTCCTATTCTTCACATCAACTCTCAAAAGTGTACTAAACCCTTTATATTGTAGACCAATCAACCCCCAAACTTATACTAAATAATAAATACAAAAATAATACCCAAGGCCTTTAATAATGTAGGCCATAAACCAAAAACTCAAAACTAAAAATTATAATAAGGCCTTTATTAATGATGTGGTCTAATAACTCTAAAATACAACAAGTGATTTTATTCCTCCTATTTCTTTTTTGATTTTTCTTTTTTCTTTTCGTGATTTATTTATGTTATTATCAAATTTTTTTCTTCTTTTTTCTATTTTTTAACAAACAAACGAATGAAACACATAGAGTTTATAAGGTTACTCTATTCTATTTCAATGTACTATTACATAAAAAAAAAAACTCTCAAATCCTTCTCTACTCTATTCTATCTATGTAGAAGATAACTCTTATCAAAATATAGAACAATAAGACCAAGAGTATTAATATATCAAGACTACCTAAAATTATATGACAAATTTAATAATAGCTACAAGCTCAAACGAGCTAACTAGAGATGATTTTATGTAAGTGAAGGTACTTATTTAAGTAGGCTTGAAATGGCTAAAAAATTATCAATGATTTTAGTCATAAACCACAGGAATTTAGGCCTCGACAAAGACCCAAGGCAAGTTCTAGGGAACCCACACATAATGAACGAATCACTAAAATAGACATATATTTAAAATATTTTATAAGGCCTTAAATGAAATCACAAGTTATGTCAAGTGAATACAACACATAAAAACTGCAATGGATCCATAGTTTCAATATAATTATTTTCAGTCTTTGGCTCGACCACAAGACTCCTCAAACTTCAAATATAAAGAACCCACTACTGCTGTAAATTGTGTTAATTATTAGTGTTGAGTTGTCAGATGGAGAGCGTTCCAGAGTACATGTGTCTGAATGTGGTGTCTCCAAAGCTGAGGTGTCGAGTTGTGGTTCAGTGGGGTCTATTTTGGGACGAGGCCAGAATTCTCAAGGGTTATAAATAACAACTTCTTTTTTCTATTTTAGTTAATTTAATTTTACAAGAGTAGGGTTCATATAATTTAGAACACCGCTCTCCGTTTTCTTTTCAAGTCAGCTTTCTTCGGTCTGAACAAATCCTCAAAATGTTCACTTAGTTTATCGATATGAAATTCAAACATGGAGAACCGAATATTTTCTCCTTTTTTTGGGTATACGCACTCGGCCAAACTCTCTCCTTTTTTTTTCTTTCTTGCATCCTCCGCCAACTTCAAATATTCAGTTCTCCATCTTTCAATTTCAATGAAATTTCATCCACAAAATCCAAACATTATCTATTTCGATTGAGTCAGAATGGTGGATTTATGGGTTATATTTTGGGTTTTATTTAGATTTTATTATCATTTCTTTTAATTATATTTCTCATGTTGCGAATTCATATTATTTGGTCGATCTATTTGCAATTTTTATTGGGATATTTGATTTTTGAGATCTAATTTTGTACTATCGATAAGTATTTTCTTTCGTCGATCTATATTTGCCTTTTCTGGAATCTAACCAGATCTTTTTTTTTAATGGAGATTATCAATACGCTATTTATCGATCTGTGGAGATTATCGTAATGTTAATCCGACATGAATTGTCAACCTCCTATCATTCGCGGGGCTAATTGTATCTCTCACTGTGTGTTAAAATCCAACCATTTGAAGGGCTGTTGAAAATCAAATTCTATTGCAAATGGAAGTGTAGGTTTGATGGTAAATAAGCGTTTTTTTATTTTCTTTTTTGTTATTTATCTTTGTTTGATTTTAGGGTTATTTTTTCTCATGAAATAGCAATTCCGATATTAAGATGGCGAGGACAAGAATTGAGATGATAATGAATAAAAGAATTGCAATGCAGAAGTATTCAGGAATGACGTTACCGATCTGCTCAGAAATGGACTAAATGTAGAAGCCTATGGCAGGGTAATTTGTTTTTATTTTTGTTTTATTTTCTTGGGTCTTCAATTTGCATAATATTTAGTTAATCGACTTCTCTGGATTCTTTCACGTTCTGTAGATTCAAGAAATATTCCCTGTTATGAATCTTCCGAGTTTTCATTTCGTTACAATCTTGTATATTCAAAAATTTATTCATAAAACCCCATAATTTTTTCCCTTTTAATTTACTTTTCGTCCTTTTAAATCCAGGGTTCTGATTGATATAATGAAACCTGGATCTAGAGAATCATAAAAGGATTTGTCAAATTAAGAATGGTGTCATGTTTATTAAGGAGTAAAATACACAAATACGTGGGTTTTAGCTTTTAAGGAATGAAATTTTCTTTTTGTGCCAAATAAAATTTCTTGTGCTTAAAGAATTTGGTGGTATAATTCCTTTATTTGTTGGAATGAGCTTTAAATTTATATATGATTTTCATTTCTTGAAAATGGAATCTCAATTGGAAACCAACATCTTTAAAAATTCGTCCATTTAATATATAATGTAAGTAATTAATTCTTTCCCACCGATTTTGCTTTCGACTGTCCATCCAGGTTTTTTATTTTATGTGACTTTTTCCTTTTCGTCGTGCGAGTTTATGTTTAGTTCACTACCGAAAGTTATGGCGTCCCAATTTTAATAGAAGATTTTTTGGTTAGCTATTTTAATTTGCATATGCCCTGCCTTATTTCATTTTATTTTCGAACAATATTGAATTTTAATAACTATAATTATTTCTGTAATTTTTTTTACCACAAAGACAGTGTTGTAAAATCGGGTATTAATTGATTTTCTTTGATCAACACCTGTTCACAGGTGAAGGTGGTTAGATTGTTTGGATGAGAATATTGGAAGGTAGAGAAAGCACCACCTGCTTGTCCGATCAAACAATCTACTTCTAAAACTGGCACGAATGATTCATCAAGTCGAATATCATTTGGTTTTGATTATTGGAGGTTTTTATTAGGTCTGCGAACTTTTTTTTGTATACCGATAATAAACTAATATGTAGATTTCTATGAGTACAACTTGCAAGTTCCTCGATTTTCTCATAGAGCATTACTAGATAGAGCAATGGAGTTATTCGAACTTCATCCGGTCAGACCCTCTCTGATTTTTTTCTACTGGTTTTAAAGAAAACAAGAAAATAATTGTTTAGTATTATTAATTGCAAGTGGACTGGAATTGGATTTCTGTGGTCATGCCCTCCTTAAACTTGAGCTATAGTGTTATTTTCTTTGTTTGTTTGGATCATGAAGCAGAAATAGATGGATGATATTACATCATATTCGTGACCAAATAAGTGTTGTGTCGTCGTCGTCGTGTTTGTGTGGGGACATATTGCATTCACACATTGATTCCACAAGCCGATATAGATGCTTTTGGAGTAGTGTAACTTAACTGTGTTTCTTATATGTGAGTCTTGAAAGTTTAAACCTTAATATTCTAAAATCTAACAAACAACTAAGTATTTTTGCCTCTTTTATCAGTTATACAAATTCAAAGGTTCGTTAGGTCAATTTACGATTATGATTGTGTGATTTTTTATTATATATGTGTGTGTATGTATGTATGAATATATTTGTTGAATTTTTGGTTTTAAATTCGATTCTATTGCATAAGGTATATGAATTGTACTATTTTTTTCATTCTTTTTGTTTATATACTGTTTGGTCTCTTTGTTTTTAATATCAATTAATGAGATTTAACCAGTTTGTTAGATTATGACTTCTAGTTTTGTGTTGTTTCTGTGGTAATTTTTTTAAGTGATTTTGTTTGGTGTGTTTTTGAATATGATCAACTGGAATTGTTTTAATAGTTGGGATTCTTGGACCACTCGACCGAGTTTTGTAGCTCTCGGTCGCAATGGCCTGCGGTGGATCGAACGAGGATGATAAATCAAGGCCCTTGGTTGCGAATGGAGTGTTTTTTTTTAGTTTTTTTTTTGCTAAGCAGCTGATTTTTTTAAATTCGGTTTAATATTTTTTGCAATTATTAGAGTAAGAAAGTGGTTTGTTTAAAGTGTTTAAAAAATTCTTGGTTTAAACTGTTCTGCAGAAAATAAGGATTATGGGTGACTATTTTTTTGGGAAATGAGAAATTCAAGCATAATGGCAGGTGAAAACGAATCTGATTTGAATGCGAAATGGGATGCCTTCCTCGATTTAGTTCTTCGCCGCTTTGTGTACTCTTTGTTCGTCGGTGGTTTTTCCGAACTCCTTCTCTTCTGTGAGTATTATATATATCAGTTGTCTCTATTTTTTGTTTTTTATTTTCTTTTTAGTCTGCTTTTGTTGTTTGTTTGAGTGCAATGAGTTTTGTTATTAGAATCGAAATCATTTTCTTCATTCTAGCATTGGAGTTAAATATTTTTAGCTTATGTGAGTGAAGTAGATCGTGTTGCTTGGTTGAATTTTTTGCTCACATATGCATAATCAGTCTATTACTTATTAGTCAACAATATTATCTTGTATAGCAGAATGAGTAAATAGTTATGTTGGTTGTTTGCATCAGGAAGTCCAGTAACACATTGGGCATCTGTAGCTTTTGGTGCTGGAGTGGGAATTGGTTCTGCGTACACAGAGTGCTTTTAGAAATCTGATGGTTCTCCGGCAAAATGGACTCGGAGCATTCGCGATGACCTTTTTGAGTTAATTGAATGGATTGCTCATTTTCTCTTTCCATAGGCAGGGGATGGAGGGATTAAATAGTACACTACCATTTGTATACCTTATCTTTGATATTACCACATGAATTATCATTATAAGATTTTTCTTTCATTTGGGAAATTTGATTGGTTTTAGTTACGTGTTCTGTGTAAGACTGTATTTTGTGTAAAATTGGTTATTGGCATATTTATATAGTATTTATAAATCCAAGTGGATATTTGAAAAAAGTACAAGATAAGTGGGTTGTTTTAAATTTATACTAAAAAAATAAATGATATTAGTATTTTTATTACTTATTTTTATTTTTTATTAATTTGGTTCGGGTCTGTTCGGTTCTATTCGGTTAATTTGGGTTTGAGTTCTCGATCTCAATGCTTTGTTTTTTATTTGATATAGCACACAAAAATAGTTGATTCTTTGAGAAATAATTGGTTTGGCCATTTAAATTATATATTTTTTAATATTGAGTTTATTTAGAATGGTATTTGTTTTGTTTGTTTGATTTTTGAGGTGTTTGTTTGATTATTTGTTATTTATTTTGGGCTTTTGTGTTTGTTTGATTTTTTGTACTGGAATGGTTCGTATTTAATGAGGTCATATGTGTATTTTAATTGCATGAGATTAAGTATAAATTAGTAAGATTTATATTATCAATATACATATATATGTGTGTGTATATATAGATATGAAATTGATTTCAACTACATATCTCTATTAATCACGTTACCATGATTAAGTTATTCAATGATATATTATACAACTAATTACATATCAAATCACGTTACCCTCATAATTACTACACATTTGGTAATTGAATTATAAATGAAAAATTATATTTATCATAATTAATTATTGTACCAAATATATAATTGGTAAGAATAAAATTCCCACATATTTTTTTTTCGTAATTATTCCTCATATCAATAATTTATATACTTAAAATAAGATATTCATACCAAATATATACTAATTCATAAAACCAAAAAATTATAATCCTCATAGGGTTGCATATATATTCTTAGAACGACATATTATTTCAGTCTTAATTATATTTTGGTTTTGATTATATTTTTAGAATTTACAAGAATTTACAATAAACCTCATAATTTCGGAATTTACAAGAATTTCGTCCTTAATTATATTTTCCATCTCACGAATGAATATGATAACCTTATAAAATATATATTTGATATCCCTCAAGGGTTCCTTAATATTTTCATAATTTTGGTTTTCTTCGGGTTTGAACGTCACATTAAGGGTAATTTGCTATATTTAACAGCTAATCCTGTTGATTGGATGTATAAATGCACACAAACATTATTTATTGTGAAAATGATGAAATGTAAATAGAAATATATTTAAACTTGAATGATTTTTATATTGGAACGAGACGCCACATAAGTTTAAAATACAATCATATTTTAAGATTTTTTATTTTATTTTTATAGCTATCACAAATCTTTCAAAAGTGTCATTATAAAACTCGCGTATAATGCAAGTCATCTTTATTTCACAATATTGATATTTAAGAGCATAAAGGGTTGGAAATTCTTTGTTGCAATGAAAATGATATCATTATAAATAAAACAACTAATGTAGCATAAGAAAATTCAGAATTTAAAGTGAACAACATTTTTTTTTTCTTTTTGCTATAATAATTAACATTCTTAATTTTCTTTTTGATAAAATTCATTTTTTTAAATACTTTTTATATTTGCCCGCGATTCTAGTACATAATAAAAAGAAACAACTGGGCATCCACTCTTAAAATAAAAAGAAAGATTTTAAAGCAAAAAAAAAAAAAAAACTTAAAGCAATAAAAATGATAAAAACATTAAAATCTTAACATGCAACTATATGAACGACAAGATAAAGTATGTTTTTCTAACTCTACTAATGCATATCCTCACTGAATCGAACCTTTTCGCTTTAAAAATAAAAAGCTCGTCCGCAAGAGAACGAAGCTATTGTAGACGATAAGCTTGACTCGAGTCGAGTCACGAGGAATTTCAATCGGCGTCGACAAATTTTTGTTCAACAATTTTAATACTAAACACACAATCCATTTTCGGGAAAGTTTCCTACAACTATTAATTCAAAATCAAGCATACAAAATTAATATCTAATTGAAAGCATTAAAAACTAGAATTTATAAGATGAGGAAATAAACATAATTTAACAAGCGAATTAAAAGTAAATCGTGCTTGAATTATTAAACTAAAACGAGTCGAACTAACATTCAGAATTTAAAAACCAAATCAAAGCAAATTAACAAACGCAGGAAACTTATAGTTCATATGACATAAGCAGCAATCGAACATTCTTCAGCGACTAACAACGAATTAAACCGACGAATGTAGTAGAAATGGAAGAACGACGTGATCATCTACCTGAATCTTTAATGTAATTAAAATGGAACATCACTTGAGGTATCTGATATATTTAGAACCTTCCCCCCAAGTTGACTGGTGAAAATATGGAGAAACCACCGGGTATTTATATAATTGCCCACAAATAACTGCCCAACTGCCGAAGGCGTCGATCGACTCGTGCTAGGCTCGGCGTCGACGCTTGCCAGGTCTCGGCATCGACGCGTGTGGCTTGCTGGTGTCGGCGCATAGTGAGTCGGTTGACAGGCCAGTTGTCGACGCTCACAAAGAGTTTAGGCGCAGGAGCGTCGACGGGTGTGTCGGTCGACAGGTCAGTTGTCGACGCTCACAGAGAGTTCAGGAGCAGGAGCATCGACGGGTGTGTCGGTCGACATGTCAGTTGTCGACGCTCGCAGAGAGTTTAGGCGCAGGAGCGTCGACGGGTGCGTCAGTTGAATCGAACTTTTTCGCTTAAATAAAAAGCTCGTCTGCAAGAGAACGGAGCTATTGTAGGCGATAAGCTGACTCGAGTCGAATCACAAGGAAGAATAATCAGAAACTATTCCGGTGTTCGATTTTACGTACATAGAAATGAAATATAAACTAAACTAAACAGTCGATCAAATAAGGTTTGAGGTTTTCTAACATCTACGAGAAATAAAATTAAAAAGCTTTAAAACGATTAATAAAAGCAAGGGTCTAGTGCGCTGGAATCATCTCCACGATCGGGATTGTCAATTCCGATGGTTCTAAATAACCCTAGGCACACTAGATTGATAAATTTAACCAACAAGCATCATCATGATCGAATCATAATTTCAACGAAAAGCATGAACATAAACATAAATTACGAACGAGAAGAACGATAAAAGGATTACACTAAATTATACTATCAAAGTTCAACATTAACATTCAAAAGAGAATCAAAGCTACACTATAAAAAGTAAGTAACAAAGTGCAGAAAAACTTATGATCTAGAGAAAGCATCAGCAATCCAACGATCTTCAGCGATGAGAAAAGGCCTTGAACGTCGAACGACATAGAAATGAAGGAACTACGAACTATAAAACTCTAATTTTGCATGAATCGAAAGGTGGCATGAACCGAGGGTTCTCTACATTGTTTTGGACCTTTCCCCCTCGTTCCAGCACCCTAAAAATGAAGAAACCATCAGGTTTATATAGATTTTCCCGAAATAATTGCCAAAACTGCCTTAGCGTCGATCGACGCGTGCCGAACATCGACGTCGACGCGAGTTAGGCTGCTCGCGTCGACCAAGCAGGGCGTCGATCGACGCGTACCAGGATCGATGCTACTATAAGTTGCATCGTCAGTTGCGTCAGTCGACGGAGCTAGGATCGACGCTGTTGTAGCTATGTGTCGACCTAGCGTCGATCGATGCGAGCGATTCTCGGCGTCGATGCGGGCGCTGCATTGTGGTGCCTGCAGGACTTCAGCTCGTCTCTCGTCTCGTTTTGAGCTGAAATACTAAAACTGAGCAAATTAGCTTATTTCATATAAAATAAAGTAAAAACACATTAAACACCAAACGAAATAAAAAACATCAAAAGGAAGAAAAACGATAAAAAGATAAACCTAAACACCTTAAAAGCACACAACATACGATGCAAAAACACATGAAAATCACATACAAATATGTACAAATCAACTCCCCCACACTTAGCTTTTTGCTTGTCCTCAAGCAAAATCTAATCTATACGTAGACAAGAGAAAGCTAATTACCCGATGACCTAATCACTAATGCATTCAAATAATTCAAGAAGTTAATGCATTAAATCGACTGAAAACTCAACTAAAAGAACGACATGATAACATTGAGATAAGAGATTTAGACTAACTTCCGAACACCTAAAAGTAACGAGTTGACCTCCATGTACGTCACCCATCCATGCCTCGGCCAAAGTCTATCCCTGTTCAAACCGCCAAATCGTCACCCGACTAGCCCAGTCATCTATACACCTCTTTAACAAAACAATCTAAGAAAAACAAAAATAAGAACTTAACTTGTACAAGATTTTCTCTTCTAGTACTTATTCTTTCTTTTACCTTTTCTTTTTCTTTTCTTTTTTTTTTCTTTTTTTTTTTTTATTTTTTTTAATAAGTACCCATAAAGATGAGGTACAAAACGAGCATAATTTACATCAATCAATAGCGAGAGTTCATTGACTCCAGTCTTACGTTGCTAAGTGCAACTGATAACATTCTTCAATAACGCACGTGGAGTTTTAACGTCTCCAAAATAAAAAGAAAAAATTACATAAAATCCTATAGAGGTTAACTGAAAATGGGGCTAGTAGAGAGTATTCGACTCTTTAGAATGAAACAAGAATAGAACAAAAGACAAGACACCTCATTGATTATTAACATTTCATTCCCCACAATTACACTATTGTTCGAACGAAAGTCTAAATATCCTAACCAAAGAATCGAACCACGTCACTTCGTCAAGGTTCCAATCAATATCAATACACACAACTCAAATCAACCACAAGCAAGCATATGAATAATTACCAACCAAACCAATGACAAACCCCCCAGACTTAAACCATACAATGTCCACATTGTATAACATGAAAAATTATGCAAGGTATGGTAAAAGGAAAAGAAAGAGAGATACGCCCCTGAAATCGCGCTTGTGGTGAAGAGTTGGGAGTCAAAAATCGTCCAACGGGTCTCAACATTGAAGGGGACCTGAAACAACATGAACAAAAACACACAAAAACATATAAAATTAAAAGGCTTGGGTTGCCTCCCAAGAAGCTCTTGATTAGCGTCTCTAGTTTGACGGCATCCACGGTCGATGTCATCCCGGGTCTAAAAATAGATGACGATCGTGCCACACCTTGGTATTCTCCAAGAGCAAGAATTGGTGATGATAATCACCAAGGCGGGCACAAAGATCACATCTCGGGATGCAAAACACTCCAACTAGCTTCGGAGGTCGGAAACGCGAGTAATCGATCACCACAAATATATCAAACGACAATTGTAGCGTGAGGTGATCGGACACCTTCTTGACTATCTCGTCTACCACCTCAAAATCAAATTTCAACAAAGTTTCGGGTGGTTCAAAATACGACTCAATAGTCTCACTCTCCTCCAACACTGGCAACATAACTCCACCTTTTTCACCAAGAACAGAAAGGCTCGAATTGCCAACATCCTCCGGGCACTCCAACGGCAACACCCCCACACTTGTATCCACGGCATCATCAAAAATCGCAAGGGGGGCGATCTCAACCAACTCCTCGATCTCAGCCGTTTTACAAACCTCTTCCAAACAAACATTCAAAGTGGGCTCTACCACATCAAATAACGTCACCTCGTCTAAATGAGGTCGATTTACCTCAACTTGAGTTTCATGATCAGTAATACACGAATGAGACAAAGGATAGCAATCATAGCTCGAGGTATAAGAATATGATTCGCAAGGAGCACACGGATCATTATATCTCGAATCGTGATATGTGGTTTTGGGGAAAAACTGCTCGAAACTTGAAACATAAGAGTTTGATGTAAGAAGAGAAAACGGGTCGTAGCTCGAAGAATCAGAATCGGGTAGAGCATACGAATCATATCCCGTGTAAAAAAGTTCCAAACCCGGATTATAAAAATTTTCGTTAAAGGGTTGGGCAATAAAAACTTTGTAGCAAGTATATAGAATCTATTTGTAGCAATTACTCTTAATTCGTTGAATTTTGCATTTCATTTCTTGTTTTCCAGGATGAGCATCCTCCATTTCTTGTTCTTGTTCTATTAGATGAAAAATTGAGCAAGGCGTATTTGTGATATGGGGTTCCTTGACTTGTTATTTGTTTAATTTTGTTGGTTAAAGAATATCCTAATATACTTCGTTTTACTTGAATATATGTTCCCACCTTTTTACATTGTTCCTCTTCTGGGAAGTTAAAACCAAGGCATTGTTCGTTGTAATAGAAAAATCTTATACCCTTGTGGTTTCAATCTCAGTGATAAATCTCCTTCTTTTATTTAGTTTTGGTGTATTTTTTTTGTTGAAATAATTAATATATTCAAAATTTCAAGTATTGGCAATTTCGGTGCGCATGCTTTCATTTATTTATTTTTTTAAATTTTCTTACTACTTTCTAGAAGGTACTTTTCAATGTCCGTTCTCGATAATAGACTTTCTATAAGGTATTTCTCAAGAATCGCCGTAAAATGTTCGTTCTGGAACACAGACTTTCTAGAAGGTATTTTTCAAGAGCCGTCGTAGAATGCAGTGCCGTCCGTAAAAAAAGGATACATTTAACGGCGTTTCCAAAACCTTTGTGACCAATAATGTCCCCAGTATCTATGGCGGTTCCAAAACCTCTGTTAAATCCGAAAAAAACCGCCGTAGAAATGCCTTTCTGCAGTAGTGAAGATTTTGGCAGAGATAGAAAGTTTGTGGATTTTGAAAGTTATTGATCTAGATGTAGTGCACGTCAATGGACACATATCCTAATCAAGTGGTTTGAGGAAAAAGAAGCATGTTTTGATATTTGCCATACTAGAGCACAAACTTGATTCAGCATAATTTAGATATTATGCACATTGAGAAAAATGTGTTTGATAATATGTTCAACATGGTTATGAATTTCAAGGGCAAGATAAAAGACACTCCCAAATCAAGGAATGAACTAAATGAATATTATTTTCGTCTTAGCATACAACAAGATGTAACAGGAGATTATCCTAAAGCTTGTTACACATTGGATAAGACATCAAAAGTTGCCTTGTGTGAGTGGGTGAAAGCTCTTCAATTTCCAGATGGATATGCATCAACTTTGTGGCGTTGCATTGATATTAAGGGGTTGAGATTGTTTTGGATGGAGAGTCACGACTGTCTCGTGTTCATGCAATGGTTGATACCAATGCCTTCTGAGAACTGCTTCCCCATCCTGTGTAGAAGGCTCTCACAGAGCTGAATTTATTTTTTAAGAACCTCAGTTGCAGAGTTGTTGGGACCGGTGATATGAGTCGTTTGGAGCGTGATATTCTTCTAATATCATGTCAACTTGAAAAGATCTTTCTTCCTAATTTCTTTGACTCCATGGAGCATTTGCTAGTTCACTTAGCATACGAGGCGAGAATTGTAGGTCCAGTGCAATATAGGTAGATGTATCCATTCGAGATATTTATTCACAAACTGAAGGATAATGTGAGGAACAAGGTGAGCATTGAGGGCTTGATATTAAATGCATATCTTATCGAATAAGCATCAACTTTTACATCGTACTATTTTGAAAATCAAGTCTTAACGAAAATGATAAATTTACCTCGTAATGATGATGGCAAATGTGGTGAAGACAATTATTATGACGTCCCTTTGGTGTTTAAGAATTATGGTGAAACATTCGCGGTATCGGGAAAAAGATTCTTGAGCAAAGAAGAACTCGAGGTGATGAGAAATTACGTTTTACTGAACTGCGAAGAAGTCCAAGATTTTATCAGGTTTGAAATGCCAATATTTATATCTTTAATGAAATATTTATTATATAATGAATTAAGATAATTTTAATCTTTATTTATATGCAGTGTTTTCAGGGAGGTTGTAAAACAGTCTCAACCAAGCATTACAGATGGTGGACTCATTTGCCGATTGGTTTGAGAAATATGTGAGTTCTTCTAAAATAACTATATACAGTTGTGACATATATATGCAATTTAAATCGAAATCTTAATAAATAATATGTTTTTTACTTTCTGTCGTTATAGGAACACGATCCCTTGAATAATATCACCATCAAGTATCATGGTTTCAAGATAAATAGATATAGGTTTCACACGGTTGCATACTGATCAAATAGATCGACTTCAAGAATGGGTGTCTGTATAAAAGAAACAAACTATGGGGATGATGAGTATAATTACTATGGTTGTCTCATAGAAGTTGTTAGACTCGACTATACGAGGTTACCTTACAAGAGCACACTCATGTTCAATTGTGAGTGTTTGATCTAACTCCCACAGGCACAAAGGCTCATCCTCAATATAATCTTTTTGATGTTAATTATAAGCGTAGATTCAATTGTTATGAGCCGTTTGTACTTACTGACCAAGCTGCCAAGTTTACTATTGCCCGTAGCCGAGTTTGAAATGAGACAAGTTTGATTGGTTGACAACGTGCAAAATTAAAGCTAGATCTACAATAAATTTTATCGAGCCTATGTTGCCTAATCAATCCTTTCAAGAGGAGCAAATAGAAATGCACAATCCAATACAATTGGAGGATGGGTATTTCCAATTACATATCGAACTTGTTATTAATGAATCAGATGAACTTATTGATGAGGCACAGGAGGAGAAATAAGATGAGTTTCTAAATGATGATGAAGATACGAACGAAAATGGGTTTAATGATAACCTATATAGTGAAAGTGTTGGTTCAGGTTAAATTTAAAACTGATGCATACATATATAGTTTGAAATTATATTAATTCATTTACCCCAATTCAAATGTGCATCTATGCTCAAGTTTTAATGGTTTTTAGATGGGAGGTAGAGGTCGTGGACGTGGTGCTTCTCTCAGGTCGTGCTTATCTTAGTTAATTATCCTCGTCTCATCATCACATAGATGATGAAGACGATGATATGATGAACTTATCTGCATGGACTCCACCTTCGACTATTCCAGCCACCCCGTCTGCTGCTAGTATATCCAGAGGACCACCACGTCCTGATATAATCGAGGTCTATGTTATCCCCAGAGTTAAGTAACTTTAATTTAATTATCATTTATAATAAATTCTTTACATTAATAAATTATTTACTCTTCAAATGATCCACGAGGCTCGTGTACAACCCGATGGGTAGAAACATGAGCATATCCCCCAGTCTCATCGTCAGTTGTGATGGCCCGAATTTTTATAATTAATTAATAAAATTATTTTGTTTTGTTTTGTTTTGCAGAAATGCAGTTATTGGGACCCGAGTTTGTATTCTGAGGAGTTCGTACAATGTAACTTCTATAGAACTATGACTCACTCGTGGCGTAGCTGTCTGCACGAGTGAAAGATAAAGTGGAGAACCGAGGGGTGGGTGCCCGCGTGAGTGGACGAGGACATCTGGAGGAGGTGGCTAGTAGAGCTTGAGAATCCGTAAAAAAAAGAGGAAGTCAAAGCAAGCGAGCAGGAATAGGATGAGCGAGCCCGGCGGCCCTGATACTGGAATATCAAAGCACAGAGTCGGTCTCGAACTGCGATTGATCATGCATGTCTTCTCGTAAGTAAATTTAAATGTGTTTGTAATAAAATACACATTAGAGGTTAGAAGCCCCAGATATACTCACCGTTTATAGCTATATACCCCCAACTGGATATAGGTATAAATAGGTGACGGATATACCCTCATTAAATTATACTTACAGTACCTCCTCTACTCTAGATAGTCGTGTCACAGAGCTCCAGACTCAGCTGCATGCTTTTAAGAGTCAGGTTAAAACTCAACTCATGGAAAATGATCGGGCACATTAAGAGAAGCTCCAAGCGAACGAGCGGGCACATCAGAAGAAGTTACAAGCGCTATGTGAGAAGTATGAATGTGAACGGCTTGAGATGTAAGCGGCTTTCCGCCAACAAGTGATGGAGGAACTCACCGCAGTGATGAGAGCGCGACCTCGACAGCCTCCCTCTGATCCTCCATAGTAGTAGTGTTAGATTAAGGAACATTTTCAAAATATCTTTGTTTGATATATCGTTTAAATCGCGTACATTTTAGGATGTTAATTAATTATGTTCCATATTTAATTTAATTTTTTTTGGCACCTGCAAATTATATTTCATATTTGATTTTTAAATTGTGAAAAATGTAAAGAAAAATAAAATAAAATGTTGATGACTCAGAGCCTGTCAACAAAATTCCGAGAATGCTGACGGGCCAAATCCGACAGCTAAATTCTAAAAATGTTGATGGCTTTGACCGTCAGCATTTGCTGATGTCACATATAGCCATTAAAAGATACCGACGGCTGCCGTATGGCGCCCAGGGGCTTCCTGACAGGTAATATCCGTTAAAATTGCATCAGAATTTGAAGGTTTATGATTTTAAAAATAAGTCTCAGATTTACGATGTTGTTAACAATGTTAAACAACACTAACTAACAACATCGACCAAAGTAAAATAAAAATTATGCAGCAGAAATAAAACTTAAGAACACAGTATAACAAATTCAGTTCACAAGTAAAAGTACTTGTAAACTTGGGTGTACAAACCCCAAAACTATATTACTTTCTTGTTTTTCGATCAATACAAAAATATTAAGTAATATATGAAAACTAAAGTATCAAAACACATGATACTAAATACTTGTCGCCTAGGTTGAACAAGCTCTACTCCGTTGGTCACGAAACTTTGAATAACTTGTCGATCTTGATCAATGACTCCAAGTAGTCTTCGTGTTCTTCTCTTGCCGTACGTCTTGCGTCTTGCGTCGTCCTTGCAAAAATACCGTGCGTCAAAAACCTTATGAAGCTATAGGATTCTCTTGTCTTAAATAGACAATCCTAGAATTCTAAACTTGGTAAACAAGACAAAACAAATCCTAAACACAATCTAGGAAACTAATAAAGTCTTAAACATAAACTAGGAAATATAATATACTCCTAAACCTAGTTTCCTAACTTATTTTGTTCCCAAGAAAGGCAAATAACAAAATAGGAATTATTACCAAGAATAAATTCCTCAACAATCTCCCCCTTTTGCTTTTCTGGACATAACACTACGACGCAAACACAAATGAAAAAAAATAAAAATCCTAACTCCCCCTAAGTTAGAAAACTCCCCCTAAACAAAATACCCAATGTTTTTAAAATTCAAACCTACATTACATACCAACATTGTTCAAAATAACACTTAACAAAACAAATCAAAATAAAGGAACTTAATGACTTCGAACCCTTTTCGAACGACGAGGGGATGTCGAAGTTACTTCACCCCTATCTCTGCCCTTCCTCTTCTGCATATTCATCATTTTCCTCAAAGCCTTATTGCGCGAGCGAATTCTCTTCCTTCGCCTTTCCTGAGCAAGACTAGCCAAGGATTCGGCAGCAACAGCATCTCCTCCATCAACATCATCTCCAGCAGCATCGTCAGCAACAACATCTTCAGCAACATCGTCAGCAGCATCATCTTCTCCCCCTTTTTGACCAGAAAGCGAAAGGGTCTTCAAGAGAGAGCTACGAAGAGCCTTCAGCTGAGTCATCTGCAAACCAATGGAAGCCACATGTGCACAAAGAACCTGTGCAGAAATGCAAACCATGTTGGGATCAGCCGTCCCAACATCACTACCAACATCGGCGTGAAGCGGCTCCTGCCAAGGAAGATCAATGACTCTGACACCGGTAAATGCTGACCTCTCAAAGCAAACCAACCAGCTTCACCCGTGAGCACATCATTGGGACGAAGCATCAAACCCTGGTTCTTTAGCAAGCTGAAAATCAAAAAAGGAAAACACAACGAGGCCGCAGACTTCGTGGTGACAAACTTAGCAATGGTGTCAAAAACATGCTGGCCAAAACTAAACTGAACTCCCCTTCCAAGCCTGAACAAGAACTGGGCCTGAGGCCGCGTAACACACGTCGTGTTCTTGGAGGGGACCCAGTTGCAAATAGCCACCTTATGCAGGATAGAGTAGAGAGAAGAGAGCCTAGTGCTCGGCAACTGTTCAAACCATGAATGCACCATACCACCCGACAAAAAAGAAATAACTTCATCCATATTATCCATAGTAGAATCACCCCGATATGGCTCAGTGCCAATTAATTCATCAATTAAATCAGGGGTAAAACTAAACACTCGACCATGCACAAACACTTTACCATAGTTCACAGAGCTTGAATCGACAATTGACGGCAACAAATTTGCATAAAACTCAACCACAATATCCCGGATAAATGGTATGGCAGTGGAGACTGTGGAATACATACCTTTGTGCTGGAAGTAGGCAATCAAATTGTGCCTCTCAAACAACTCAACAGGGACACGGCGCTCTGCAATCATGTGGCGGGTCTGGTACTCATCAAACAAATCAGCAGCTTCAGTAGTCAGAAACTTCTCCGAAAAAGGATCCATATCCTCAAGTTCAAGGACCGGAGTAGAAGTGTCTTTGGAGGACTGGGAGTGATCAGAGGCGTCGGAAGAAGCTGGCGTGGGAGCACGAGAAGCAATCAGAACAGAGGAAGCGCTGGAGGACAAAACAGACGGCGAATGATGTGATGTTGGTATGGGGGAACCAACATGAGTAGCAACATCATCCTCCACAGCAACTTTCTTTTTCTTCTTGTCCTTCTTGCAAGCATTGAGAATATCTCGAAGGGGCACATCAAATGAAGAATCAGGGGAATACTCAAATAAATTTGGATCAAACGCAGGTTGATCCTCATGAACTGGAGACGAAGGAGGAACATCGGCAGGCGATTTGGCGGAGCTGGTGACTTCGCCGGTGATAAAATCTAAAACAGTGTAGGGAGGGGATGAGTACTCTGTGGCAATGGAGCTAGGAGAAACCTTGACTTTCGCCGGGCTAGGTCTTCTGTCGGCCTTCCTCACAAGCTGTTTCCGGTGAGTAAACTTCTTCTCCGGCAGACTCGGGGCAGATGAAAGCGGCGGCTCGAACCCTTCAACCGGAGCAGCAGGAACAAAATCTTCATCATCAGGGTCAGACATCACAGTGACATCCTCCGTGAGGTTCATATGCTCAATCGGCACTTTGTGGCGCGGTCCCACCTTGCTTTTCGGTACTGCGGGCGGCACAACACCGGGTGGAATATTACGCAGGCGCTTCGACCTTTTCAATGTAGGATTCCCCACGCGCCCAAAAGTTTTAGCAAGAAACGCCAAATTGGGGAGATCATCTACATCAATTTCGTTCCCAGGCTGTCCTGGGAACACTTGCGCTAAAGGCGTGGCGTCAATCGGCGGCGGAAGGGGAATAACAGCTTGAGAAACGTGCGCCGGCGAGGGTGGTGGCGATGTTGATACCGGTGGTGGGATGGAAGAGGAACCACCACCAATTTCTTCTCGTATGTCCAAGCCACCAACCTCAGGAATCGGCACAGGACCCTGTTCGCCGGAACTACGCACACCGGCAGGCAGTTCAGGAACTTTCGACGGTGAGGATTGGTCTGTCATCCTGAAAATCACACAAAATACACAAACCAAAATCGAAGAAGAGAGAAGGGTTTTGTGAGAGCTGTAGAGTTGAAATCGCAGGGGTTAGTGGGAAAGTGATCAAACGGTAAAATCAGATCAGGTATTTATCCCCAAAAATGACCGTTGAAGGAGAGAGAAAATAAAAATAAAATGAAAATCCCTAATTTTCACCTCTTGCGGATTTTTGGCTTAAGCACGATTTTTATTTCCTTTTTTAGAAAAACACCACTCCCCCTTTGTTTACGCTACGTGATCATATAACAATCCCATTATCTCAACCCATTATCTCTTCCTTATTTTTTTTAAATAATTAAATTGCACACCCCTTAACACAAAATCGGCCAAAAATACATAGCTAGAAAAACGAACCATCAGCCCAGTAGTACCAATCTTGTGCAATGTTAATTTTCACTCACAAAATTCACCTCGTCATTACCTGTCCAACCGTCTGATTTTAACTCCACTGAAACACTTAGTTAGCTCGATTCAAAACAAAATTAAGAGATTTCTCGAAAGACAAGAACACAAGCAACAAAACGCACAGCAAGATGGCATCTTCACAAAGTATAAATGTCCTACGGGATGCCTAAAAAACATGACCTAAAAGAATATACAAAAACATATTAAGATTTCAGTGACTTGATCCAATGTTGATTTTTATTACTGACAACATTATAAACCAATATTGCCTTAGGTGAAGTCAATGGAAACTTACCCCTTAACCCAAGTTAATGACTACGTCAAGATCTCTCAAGAAGGTGATATTTAAAGATTGGATCATTTTGTATCCAGATTTTCTTCATCCTTGAAGGGATTTGAATCTTTTAATCTTCAGCATTTGCTGTTAAAAACCTCTTATTTTTGGACCTGGGAGAAAACCTGTTTCTGCGGGCAAGTCCCACAATCACCCAATTGAAGAGGTTGGTTCTTTTTGCTATCACTTTTATTGCAACACAGGACCTTATCGCACTTTCAATCAGACTCAATGCATTAGAATTATGTATGAAAAGAAAGATAAAAATGCATGCAAAATTATACAGATGTTGTGACTGATGTTGGTATTAGGTGTCACAACATCACAAACCAACATTGGTTCAGACAATGCACATACCGAGATCTCTTCTCAAACGAGAGAAGGTCTCGAAATCTAATGCCTTAGTGAAGATGTCAGCAAGCTGTTTGTCTGTCCCTATATGCTCAAGGCTAACTATCTTGCTCTCAACTAAGTCTCGAATAAAGTGGTACCTTATGTCAATGTGTTTGATTCGAGAAAGCTGGACCGGATTTTTCGAGATATCAATGGCACTGGAATTATCACAGAGCACAGTCAATGTTCTTTTATGTAGACCGTAGTCCTCTATCATTTGGTTCATCCACAATAAATGTGTACAAGCACTTCCAGCTACAATATACTCAGCTTTAAGAGCATCCTCTACTCGTTTGGGCTCAGTTCTGGAAAGAGGCAAAGATTCTCGAGTCTTAGAACAATTAGTAAACAAGCAAACAAGTCTTACCATCTCTTTGAAATTTATTTGTCGCTTTCTTGTAGTTCTTTCATCGAGATCTCCAATGATTTGGCTCATAGGATGATTCTTCTGAATTCTTGAGGGAATATTTCTCTGATGTAAATCAATGGATTCAGCTGGACTTTCCACACTCGGATCAGAGTCTGATTCTGCGGCGGCTGGAGTTGATGTTGGTCGGATGTTGTGTTCCCAGAACCAACATAGGTACCAACATCACTCAATTCCCTGATTTCAGCACCTGCATCTCTGTTTTCAATACCTGCACTTTCATCTACAGGAAGTGTGACATTATCTTGAGGATTTTGATCATAAACCAGATCATTATCCTCAGCAGGTTTAAAACCACTCATCAAATCATCAAACTTGACGTTAACCGACTCAATCATGCAACGCGTTCTAAGATTAAACAATCTATATGCATGATTATTTCGAGAGTATCCCATGAAAATACATTTATCACTCTTTGAGTCAAGTTTTGCAAGATGATTTCTTCCATTTAGCACATAACAAATGCACCCAAAAATATGAAAATAACTCAAATTTGGCTTTTTGTCCATAAATAATTCATAAGGAGTAACACAAGACCCTGGCTAAAATACACCCTATTAATTATATGGCATGCAGTGTTTATTGCTTCTGCCCAAAAACGTTTAGCAACCCCATTTGAGATAAGCATAGTCCTAGTCATTTCTAAAAGAGATCTATTTTTGCGTTTGACTATCTTATTCATGAGTTATACCAACTTTGGAACAATATTTTAAAAAAGATGCATTATCCAATTCTTTCCCATGATCAGACCTTATTCTATCTATACTCACACCAAAACTTACATACAACCTTTTTGCAAGTTTACTAAATGCTTCGAAAGTCTCAAATTTTTCTTTTAAAAACTCTACCCAAGTAAAACGAGAAAAATCATATACTATCACAAGAACATACCTTTTACCACCAAGGCTCTCAACTTCAAGTGGTCCCAAAAGGTCCATATGAAGGAGTTCGAAATAATATGAGGTAGTGAGACTTTGTACTATTAGATGTGGCATCCTGACCTGCTTCCTTTCTGGCACGCCTCGCAAACAGGAAAAAGTTTAGTGTTGAGCTTAGGTAGTCCGATCACAGCATCCTTCTTGACCAATCTCTCCATCATCTTGTAATTGACATGTCCGAGCTTTTGATGCCATTCCTCGGCATCACTCAATTGAGACATCTTGCAGAACACATCACCATTGATTTGATAGCAATTATCTAAAGTCCTCTGACCAATGAGAATACATGCATTGCCTTCGTCATAAACCTCGCATCTTTCATGAGTGAACTTGACATTGAAACCACCATCGCACAGTTGGCTAACACTTATCAAGTTAGCCGTTAAACCTTTGACTAGCAACACGTTCTCAAACTTTGCAATACCAGGTACATGAAGGGTTCCTTGGCCAATGATTTGGCCATTTGCACCTCCACCATACTTCACCTTTCCTCCATGAAACTTGACAATATTGAAGAGGAGATCTTCCGAGCCGGTCATGTGCTTAGAGCATCCACTATCAAAATACCAGGCTCCACGGATGTGAGACTTCAGAGAGGAATAGATCATGTTGCACTTGATATCATTTTTATTGACCCAAACCTTTTTGAACCTGGTGTTGGTTTTCAGGAAACCAACATTGGATTCAGCAGTCAACTTCGACCTTTTAAAATGAGTTTGCTTGCCAACAAGCWTCCARMARKATGGTCGTATGTGACCTGGTTCACCACAGTGATGGCACACGTATTGTCTTCTTCTTCTCTTGTGGCGTTTGGTCGACTTCACCTTTTGACTTGAATTTGGCTTTTGAACATGCTTGTATCCAATCCCGTGTTTTGAACAATTCGAGATACTCGATTCCAGAATCTCATCCACCTTGGCCTTGCTCTTGTTGAGGTTTGTGAGGGCTTCTTGGACCTTCTTCAACTCGGTCTTTACTCGTTCTAACTCATCATCCTTTTTGGCGAGGGATGACTCCAATCGGATAATTATATTCAGTTGGTCATCCTTTTCCTGAGTCAGTTTGTCCACCTCGATCTTAAGATCCTTGACCTTGAATACCTGTTTTCCCCAACTGACGAACAGTTGTTTATGGTCAACACTCAACTGCTCGTACTCTTCAAGATAATCAACAGTCTCTGCATCCATAGTACCTAGACAAATAAGGATCAGTACTTAAAAGGTTAAGTAACCCGCTCTAGATGCCAATTATAGAATTTGAAGGTCTATGGTTTTAAAAATAAGTCTCAGATTTACGATGTTGTTAACAATGTTAAACAACACTGACTAACAACATCGACCAGAGTACAATAAAAATTATGCAGCGGAAATAAAACTTAAGAACACGATATAACAAATTCAGTTCACAAGTAAAAGTACTTGTGAACTTGGGTGTACAAACCCCAAAACTATATTACTTTCTTGTTTTTCGATCAATACAAAAATATTAAGTAATATATGAAAACTAAAGTATCAAAACAAATGATACTAAATACTTGTCGCCTAGGTTGAACAAGCTCTTCTCTTTTGGTCACGCAACTTCGAATAACTTGTCGATCTTGATCAATGGCTCCAAGTAGTCTTCGTGTTCTTCTCTTGCCGTACGTCTTGTGTCTTGCGTCGTCCTTGCAAAAATCCCGTGCGTCAAAAACCTTACGAAGCTATAGGATTCTCTTGTCTTAAATTGACAATCCTATAATCTTAAACTTGGTAAATAAGACAAAACAAATCCTAAACACAATCTAGGAAACTAATAAAGTCTTAAACATAAACTAGGAAACATAATATACTCCTAAATCTAGTTTCCTAACTTATTTTGTGCCCAAGAAAGGCAAATAACAAAATAGGAATTATTGACAAGAATAAATTCCTCAACAGCATCGATAAATGTTGACAGATAGGGTTATCCTGCCAGCATAAAGTTGCCGACATCAAAAATGTTGACAGGTATTGCCCGCCAGTAAAAAGGATACTGACGAATTTACTCACGGTTATACCCATCAGCATTCGCCGAATATTTTTAGTGGTTTGAGAGTTGCATGAACGCTTCTTTATCCAATTCGTGAAGTGTTCAACTATTTTGAACTCATCAACATTATCGACAGAAATTACAATCATTACCGAAGAAATAGTCCTTTGGCTTTTGACCTTTTTTTTGTGCGGTTCCAAGGGTTGGACATAAAATTTAAGCTAACCCAGACATATTAATATGAACAACAACTACGTGTGACCTTAATTTCTGCTACAATCTCTTAGCGACATTGACGTGCTTTTGGGATATGTATCAATACAAGAAAGCTACCTATTATTCAACAAACTACCATATTCGGTATGAATAAATAAGTTGATCTCATGTACGATCCTCTTATGAATAATCTTTTACATGATAGTGTTACTTGTTTATTTAATATGTTCGTGGTGTCTCTCTTTTATTTGACACGGTCAATTATTCACTAAAAGTGTCATTTTTACACAACAAATCACTTGTACATATTATTTCATAATTGATCATTTAACTTAGAAAAAACAAAAGTGTTATTTTTTCACTTAAAAATATCACTTTTATATATTAATTATAAATGTGCCACTTTTTTTTGTATTTAATATTGTTACTATTCCACTAATAATTACTCGCACAAAATAAAATTACTTTTACATATCAACCCTATTTGTTAATTCTGTTGACACCTTACTTAGGTGTCAACCTCAGAATCCTTCAAATGACATGTGTCATTTGGTTATATATTGAGAATCTGATGTGGCATTCACTTATGAAATAGGTTGAAATTCTTCATTTTTTTGGTTTTTTTCTCTTGGTATAAATAAAACCTTCTTTCTATTTATATTTTATTTCTTCTTTCTAGGTTTCTTTCTCCTACCTCCCGTCTCTCCTTCTGCGCCGACAAAAGAAAAAATCATCATCTCACAAATTTCTCAATCCAATTTTCTTTGATCTGATTTTCTGGTAATTATATTTCTTAGTTTGTGTTCGGTCTAAAAATAATTTTACAAATTCAAGCATTTTGTGTTTTCATTTGATTTCTTGCCTTAGATCGCCATTTGGATAATTTGTTTTCGAATCCAGATCTGAATTGCATAACACCTGATTTCTCATCTCAAATTCAGAGAAAATACTTTAAAATCGGTCGACGCCTCCTTTGAGATTTCCAGAGCATCGGCCCGACAGGTCAATTTCCCCACTATTTTTGAGCTTTTCCGGTGAGAATTGGACCGTCGAGTCAATAATGGTCACCCTGATGAACTGCGACATACCCGCCGGCGGTTCGGAGGAGGATTTCTTCCAAAGGCACCACAAGCATGACGTCAGAGAAAATCAGTGCACATCATCCTTGGCCAAACACATCAAAGCTCCTTTGCCTCTTGTGAGTTGGTTCTGTAATATAATTTCGTATATGTAATTTCTCGTTTTATTTTTTATCAGATCTACTCAATATCGAATGAATTGTAGTGGTTTTTGTGAGTGACTGGATTTGAACTGATTTGTTTGTTCAGGTTTGGTAGTTGGTGAGGAGATTTGATCAGACGCAGAGATACAAGCCGTTCGTGAGCAGGTGTATAGTGAAGGGTGATATGCATATTGGGATTGTTAGAGAGGTGAATGTGAAATCGGGGCTCCCTGCGATTGTGAGCAAAGAGCGATTGGAGCTGTTGGATGATGAGGAACACATTTTTAGCATGCGGATTGTCGGAGGGGATCACCGCCTCAAGGTATTTATTTAATTAATTTATTATTAATTAATACTTTGTATTTTTTAGCTCGATTTGTTTCAAGTTTTCACTATTTGATTAGAACTCATGTGATTGCTATTATTGTTTTGATGTATAATCGTGTTGTGCCTTTGAGATGGTTTAGCATAAAAAGCCTGTAAAATTTTGTTTAAAATACAGAACTTGGAGATCATTTAGCTTTTGTCTTTGATTTGTTGCTTTTTTTCCCCTTTCTCATTCTGCAATCTTTTTTAACTATCACACATGAGATTTTGGTTCAAATGTGATGAGCTTTTTGATAATATAGCATGATCATGGATTATTGCAAGCTTATTAATCCTGTCTTTGGTCTGATTGATTCAATAAAAGTATATATAAATCTTTGTTGGGGTCTGTAAAGATTTCTATTTTTTTTTCCAGTTTTCTTAATCTTTTTAGGAATTAATTATGAATAACCTTTAATTCTCTATTTTTTCTACAGAACTACTCTTCCACACCGTTCATCCCGAGATCATCGATGGGAGGCCAGGGACAATGGTGACCGAGTCGTTTGTAGTGGATGTTCCAGAAGGTAACACCAAGGACGAAACATGTTACTTTTGTCGAGGCTTTGATCAAGTGCAACCTTAAGTCGCTGGCCGATGTGTCCGAGCATCTAGCAATGCAGGATCGAACGGAGCCAATCAACAGAGTCTAAAACCTCGTGTCGAATCCAATCAATCAGCTTTGCGGGGAGAAAATGAAGTCGTGATGCTTTTCTCTATAAATGAGTTGAGAGACGGGTACTCTGCCGGTCCTCCTATATCCGACCCATTTCTTTATTTTATTTTATCATTTTGAAGGAATATATAATTATTTTGTATTTTTACTTTTTATTGTGTTCATGGTCACTATTGTGTCTCCTTTTGATGGATATGCAACTTATTTATGATCTATAGGGTTCTTAAACATTAACGGAGAATTTACAGGATAATACTACTTTGTTTCATTTTAAAATTATTTTCAGCAGTTGGCGACTATTATTAGGTGTTGGTTTTTGTTCTAATTTTTGTGAAAACCAGCTGTGTCAAATTGATATAAATGATTACTATGGCGGGATAATTAAATTTCCTTATATGAACTCTGCATTTTTACAGAATTGTGCTTGGTTTGTTGCAAATGTGTTTTAATATTTTCACTATTTGGCAGTAGGTTCAGTTATCTTAGCAGAGGCACAAGATGGCAACCTTTGGCGACATATGTCTTGTAGCAGGACTTAATATTCTTAGTGCTCTGATATTTCTGATAGCATTTGTCGTCCTAAGGCTTCAACCATATAAATATGCTACATAATTCATGTTTGAAACTTCTATACATCCATATAAATATGCTACAGAATTATATATACATCCATATCCAAATAAATTAAGAGATGATTATGGCATATTAGTAGGAAGTATAATTAACTTATTATGCTAGGCAATTATTTATTTTCATAATTTCGTTAATCAAATTGTAATCTAATTAAAAATAACTTTCTAATTTGCTTACCAAACTTAATTAATTGATTAGCAAAGAATTAGTTCATCGACACTAATATTTCATATCCACCATATTTTGTGTAATAGTTAAAAGGAACGATCAACAAACAAATTTATCGATTTTCCAATTAAATACTTATACATATAAAATCAGTTATATTTATTCACTTACCATATGAAAAATAAGAATTATTGTGTAAGTGTCGTAATTTTGTTAATTAAAAAGTTATCTAATTGCAAATAAATTTTTAATTTACTTACCAAACTTAATTAATTGATTAGCAAAGAATTAGTTGATTGACACTAATATCGGCATATCAGCCATATTTTTGTTCATTCACCATATTTTTTGGAATTCATTAAACTTTACGCCAATAATATATCCAATCTCGAAAAAAAAACACTTACTAAAACAAATATTGAAGATAAATTACAACTAATTCGATTAATCAAATTGTGAATTGACTAAGATTTCAATATTTACATGTACTAAATAAATGAACTTATATATATATATATATATATATATATATATATATATATATATATATATATATATATATATATATATATAGGGTTGGGTTCAAATGAGAACCTGTCAATATATGCGAACCTAGGGACCAATCTGAACCGTTGATTAATTTAATCCGAAGGCCCAATTTTAATGATATTGTCTGTTTAAAAATGRAAAARTATATTATTCACGCTGCTTTATTAATAGGTAGGGTCAAATTAGGCCAAAGTTAATATTGTATCAATCCCGCCTATTACATAGTCCCGTGATCTTTGGAACACCAAAAGGCAAGTTCAAATATTCATTCGGAAAGAAAATCTTTGGGATGCGTGCCGGCACTATAGAAAGGACTCGATTAAACAAGACATTCAACGTGGATTAGAATTATCACTCTGCGATTCGAGAAAAAAAATCGGGGTTTCGTGATGGAGAGCGACAGTCAGCGTTCAAGGGGTCTTCGGAGGACGGCGACGGATGCTGTCACAGGTATAATTTGAACCTACTGAGGCGTCTTTTTTGTATGAACCCTAGAAAGCAGTATGTTAGCGAAAAAAAATCATACAACTGTGGTCGAATTACTGGAATTCCATTTAAACAAAAAAATTCCAATTGAATTCATGAATCCGATTTTGCTGGGACTCCTCTTGTTTTATTTATTGTTTTTTTCTTGGTTTGGCCAAAAAAACGGGATTCTCTGAGCCTGCTTTTTTTTTGAAAATTGATTTTTTGAAATTAATGCTTTTATATTGGTGAAATTCCCGAATGAATTTTGAAAATTCATAGTGCACTTTGTAGCACTACATAACTGCTTGCACATATAAAATGCAGTAAGTTTATAGTATTGGTGTTTTGTATATGAATGCCTAGTGCTTTCAATATTTTATGGTGCTTCGAATTGTGCTGTGTTGTGCTCTYAGACAGATAGTGTGTACAACTRCTTTCTGTAATATGTTTCAACTGATTCCATTTCCATGACTGATAAAAAGCATAAGTGGCTGGTGCTGTTTGACATATTTTGTTAGTGCTTTTAATGTATATATTGGAGCTGAATCGTGCAGTGRTTTTAGGRTGTAGTGTTTTTAAWAATACTTGTAGCTGCTTTGTATACTATGGTGATTTTGTTAGTGCTTTTAATGTATATGTTGGAGCTGAATCATGCAGTGATTTTATAGTGTAGTGTTTTTAATAATACTTGTAGGTGCTTTGTATACTATGGTGATTTTAGTGAGTGTTACTGGTGCTTTTAAATACATGTGCTTGGATTTATACATATGATGCTTTGACTATTATTATATATAATAGCTGGTGCTTTGAGTATGTGTGTATGTATAAATAGTTTCTGAATATGTGTTTCTGTGAATATCCAGTGGTGTTATAATAGTGTCATGTGCGAACGTTGATTGATTCTAGTGCTTATAAAAAATAAGTTGTGTTAGCACTTTTTATTATTTATTGTTTGTTAAATATGCTCATGTGCATTGTGGTTTTAGAGAATGGATATTTGTTTTAATTCTTTGTCTATATCATCTCTTATTATATCTGCATAGTGCTTATACTYTTAGCTATTGAATAGTTTGTTTGAATCCGTACAATGCTTTTACATTCTATTTGAAACTGCTGTATTAGTATTATATTTTGTAAATTAGTGTGTGAAATTTCAGTGTGTGTGTTTGTGTACTAGTTGTCGGTATATATTTCTGAGATGATATGTATTTTTCTTATAAATTGCACGGAACTATTTTGTAAAATTTATAGCATGTATAAATTGTGTAGGTAAGGTTGATACATAAAAAAAATGCAAAGTGGCCAAATCGAACAGAAAATTGGGTGATGTTGTGAATGCTGAAATAAAGGATGGCAATATTACAGCACATAGTAGAGCGTTCGAGGCGGGGTTCGCATCCGTAAACCTTGCAGCTGATTCGGCACCTATCCGGATAATTGTCCGTCAATCTAACCAGCACTTGCCTATGACGGCTGGAATGTTTGCTTCGAATAGCGTTCGGCTTGACACCACCAGGGTACCAACCGCCCATGTGTCAGTCTTGCCTTCTCCACATGACGAGTCTGATGGCGATGACAGAGTTGAGAATGGCGTGGACAGTTGGCCGATTAATTGCATTGGAGAGGGAGACGTCGATGTGGTCGATGAAGAAAATGATGCCGATAAGGAAATAGTCGGCATAGAGTACCCATTACTGAAAACCAGAACTTCTCCTAGAATTTTAGTAAATGCCTTAAAGAAGCTAAACCAACGATAAATTGTAGCGGTCGAGGGGATGGGGTTCGGTGGACTGCTACACCTGAATATTAGTGCGTTGCCACAGAAATTATGTTATTGGGTTTTGGATAAGTTTGATCCGAGAAGCTGTGAGCTGAGTTTGCAGAAGGGCAGGACGATCCATGTTGATCCTATGGATGTTCACGTCACTCTTGGCCTGCCGATGGGGCAAGTGAGTATTCGAAAGAAACCAAGGCACGAACACTCGGCGTTGTTGGACACGTGGGCTGGATTCTTTACGAAAAAAAAGGATAAGATTTTGCTGAAAGAAGTTGCACAAAAGATGCTTGATGAGACTGAGGGTGGTGTGTGGTTCAAGCGCCAATTCCTAATACTAGCTACGTCTTGTCTGATTGAAACTGCACACAATGGATACGTGCTTCCGCAAATAATGGACCASTTGGATGACGTTGACAACGTGGCGAATCTCAACTGGTGTGAATACACGATGATGAGGCTTATAAGCTGCAAGCTTGACTGGGACAAAAACAAGGCTAAAGAATTCAGGGGCCCAATACTATTCCTAACGGTAATGTCTCCACGATCACTTAAAATCATACCGTTGTAATATGCCATTAAAAAAATTTTAATATTTTTTTTAATGAAATTTTATCTATTTCTATTAAGAGACGCAGACCACAGCTGAATCAAAAAAATGTCTTTTTGAAAAGGGTGCTTAATTTGTTTTTCAAAAAATAGCTTCATCACCCCCTTTTTTTTTTTGCAAAACAATGCAATGCTATTGATCAATCAACAGTGTGCTGTTGATTACTTGGGGGTCTGAAAATACTAATACTACTTAAATGATAATAGGTGATGTATGTTGATCGGGTTATGTTGTTCACTCGATCTGTCCCGAGGGCTTTCCCATCGATAAAAGGATGGGATAAAGATTTGTTGAAGAAAAGAGAGAACCAGGAGGTAGCTGCAGACGGTTTTGGCACCGGTTTTCCATACGATAAGATGGAACCTCTGAAGACGCCAGTGTGTGAAGCGATTCAACCTCCACCACGAACTGAAAAGAGCAAAATTACAGTTATTCCGGGGGGTGGTAATGTGCACGACTTCACGGACAGGCTGCTTGCAAAGGCAAAGGTGATGGCCGACGCAATGTCGGATATTTTGGAGATGGTGCAGGCAACTCCAAAGGAACTGGTGAATGATTTGAATTATAATCGTGTTTTATCTACGACACAACATCTCTTGGGCTGCAGTGAGCGAGATATTTCTCCGGTAGATTTAGGCCAAGACACGCCTTGGACCGAAGAGTTGGGTGATGACGAGTTCTGGGCAGATCGGCTTGGTATTATAGAAGAGATAGAGGATGGTGTTCGGAGAAAAATGAAGTACAACTCTACTCGAGAGGATGTGCCAAGTTTCAGTCTCGGTTTGACGCAGGATGAGATTGATGTTGTTGAAAACCCAACCGATAATAATCCAGCAGTTGATGACAACGTGGATTGTTGGGAGATGTTGTATGGTAATCAAGGCGTGGATCGAACACCTATCGAAACCCCGGCGGTCATTAAGAAGGCTGCGAAGGTATTTATGAAATTGTTATTTAAATTGAACAACACAGTCAATGAATTTATATATTTATGTACTTTTTCTTCATATGTTCAGGAGAAGAATTCGGGTAAGAATCGACAATCCGATGGTATTGGAGGTCAACTGCAACGTGTGGCAAAACCGGTAAACACTCAACCCCAGTGCAAGGATTCAAAGCAGAAGGGGACAAAGGTAATTTCCCTGAACATCCCATAAAAGTTGACGTCATAATTCAATCTAATTATGACAGCTCTGATGATATTGAAATGTAATGTTTTGTCTGAATAACTTATTTGTACTTGAAAAAACGGTTCAGATTAATGAAGCACCGCAGCCACACGGAATGGTCCGCAGGACTGGAAAGCAGCTTAAGAAGACAGTATCCTTTGCGTCACCTTACATGAAAAGAGCTTTCGTTGTGTCCGAGAGGTTGGATAGGATGGAGAAGGACTTATTCTACTGGGTTTTGTGTAATAAGGATACTGACAGGTGCGTTTGATAAGTGCTTGTTAATACTGTTTTTCAGTGCTTAAATTAGTGTAAAATGGCTTTTTTTTAAAAATTAAATTTCTTTTTTTTTTCATTATTTTGTTGATATTATCTTTTGTTATTTTTTTATTTTGTTGTTTGGTTGTGAATGTATGTCGGGTGATTTAACTTTGACCATATCAATTTTTGGGCCTGGTGTTTAACTAAATATAACATGAATTTCCACAGAGGAGATACTTTTTTCGAACGGTCGATCTGACCTTAGGCGACAAGAGATGATGACAATCGCACCAACCTCATACGTCAGTACAGCTATTGTTGATGTTTGGAGCCAAATTCTGAATAGTAAAGAGAAGTACCGAGCAGCAACGTCACCGTGCCGCTTCTTTGCAACTATCGACCCATGCGTACTTCACACATATAATAAAGAGAATAATATTATATTTTCTGTAATAATTAGTATTATTATTTAAGTTTTTATTTATTTGTGTAGTGCTATACACTGGTTGACCCACCGGACGGCTGGGATATGAGCAGACGGGAAGAAAAATTCTTCGAGAAATTGGATGAAGAAATAAAACATACTGATGGGCTTCAAATTGGAAAAATAGATATGGTAAGATCGAAACTGGATCTAATAGCCTTCAATTACCAAAAAAAAAAAGTTTTTTCATCTGACACATGTTAATCTGCAGTTTTTGTTTCCAATTTATCACGCCGAGCACTTCTACGTAATGGCATTCAATGTACGAAGGTTCCGGGCTGACCTAATCGACAATTCAGTCGTAGTTGATTCGAAGGCATTGGAAGAGGCGTACGGGGATACCCCAATGTTGCTGGTAAGTAAATGCATGGCGGCATTGTTATGGTAAACTCGCATTATGTATGCTCAATACAAATGGTGTTCTTAACTATATGGTTTTTATAACTTGAATATTGTGATTCTGATTTTTGTTTAAGGGATTAATGCAAAATCACTTATGTAGAGTGATTTGTGATTAGTTGATTAGTGCTGCATATAATTATGATTGCTTATGTATTCATTGGAGATTACTGCTTTAATAATAAATGTTTAGTGYTATGTGATTTTTTGTTAAGTGCTCTGTTTAATRTTAGATTGTTTATGCATCAATTCATATTTTGTTATTTATATATATTTTCTGATTATGGTATTTGATTAGGATGAACATTGTTTTCAAACGTTTTGTACAGTGCTTCGTAATTATTTATTGAATGCTTTTTAGATGAGGGCGCATATGTGATCATAAAATGAAATTTTGGACTTCTGTCTTGTTGTGCAAAGTGAACACCGTGTTTTTAAAAATATGTGTACAGTGCTTTTCTATTGTGATGGTGGGTGCTTTTTCATGTATAAATACACGTGTTCGTTATAATTAGCATTGGGATCAATTGTTCTGTGGATGATTTTGTTTGAAATTGAGTAGTCCTGCGACAAAATTTCTGTAATCAATTACAGAAATATAGGTGCTACTTTGTTATTGGAAAATCAATGAAAAAGTAACCAAATATAGGTGCTTGGTAAGACAAAATTTGTTTGTAATACTAACTGTATGTTGTTTTGTTGATTTCCACCAGAAGGAAAAGCTTGCTGAGTATCTGATGCGTAACGGACAATCCCATAGAGCAACGGGTCTTAAGAAAGTCCCAGTGGCAAGATTGAGGATGCTTTGGAGGGATGACAACAATAAGTGTGATTGTGCCATATATACAATGCGGCACATGGAGACTTATATGGGGACTGGGCAAAGATGGGATGCCGGCTTGAAAAGTAGGTCTGCGAATCAAATGGCGTTCCTGAGGGCGAAATATTGTGCAGCGATACTAACATCGGAGGATAATGTGTACAAGGATCATAATCCAGAAGCAGCCTCATTCTACTTTCGTTGTTCCTGCGAAGACTACGAGATAGATGTGGTTGATCTGCTTATAAATGGTGGAAGCGGTGCCCCCCCCCCCCCCCCCCCCCCGGATTTGATGTTGATGCGACCGATTGATGTTTTAATATCATGAACAATATTTTCCCATTTTGTTTTTATTCTATTTTCTGAATTGGGCCCAGTTACCCTGAGAATTGTGTATTTGGCACTATTTGTTTTGGGTATTGACAAAGTACTGGTTGTTTATTTATTGTGTGATTCATAATATGCTTGGTGTTTACATTTATGATAATTTCGCTTCTTGTGCAAAACCCGTAATGTTATCAAAACAATATTACAAAAACTATAGTGCAACGAAAAAGCAGTATCATCAAATAATAGTACATAAAGCATCTAATTTTCTTTCTAACACGCTATGGTCGACTTATTAATTAGATTGCTATTAGGTGCCAATTTCATCTCAAAAATAATGATATAAAGGAGTACAAAGCACTGGTCGACTTATTAATTAGATTGCTATTAGGTGCCAATTTCATCTCAAAAATAATGATATAAAGGAGTATAAAGCACTGTTCTTTTTTTTTTTTTTTTTTTGACGTTATTGTTGTTGTCTCATTCAGTGATTGCTAGTAATATTACAACTTTGGTGGCTAAAAAAAAGAAAACAATGCAAACCACTACCTGGTTTATAATAAGGCTCCAGTGCTTATTAATATATAATAAGTCTCCAGTGCAAAAAAAGAAAACAATGCAAACCACTACCTGGCTTATATATATATAATAAGGCTCCAGTGCAAACAAACAAAAAAAAAACTGAAGTTTATAGTAATAAGAAATCGTCTAAATAAGAAAGCGTCTAAATGTCTGAACAAGAAAGCGTCAAAGTGCCTAAAAAAAGAATGTGTGATTTTGATGGCTTATTAATAATATAACCCTGACAATTACTTCAATTCTACGGGGCAATTACGAGTGTCGTGGTTCGATTTATGCTTGCATCGGCTACACATTCTCAACGGCTTGTTGCTATTTTCAATCGCCAACTCCTTACCTGACTTCAGCCGGTTACGAGAACCTTTATTATTGACTGTCGACGGAGGCAAGACTGTTACATCGTCGGGAATTGATGTGCCATAGAAGTTATCAAATAGTTTGCGCTTTGCTGAAGAATTATTCGTTTGATCCCCGTCTACCGTTAGAGATTTCTTCAAATCCCTAATACCTCGTAACAACGCTGACATGTTATCTACCTTACCCTCAGCCAAGCCGACACAAGTGTAAAACTCAGACATAATCTGATTCATAAGTGCTTTACTCTCCTCGATACAATTGGTTTGGCCACGAGTGACACCTAGCATATCGTACATGGTGTTCTTGAATGCACATTTACTCCAACGGCTAACAATGTATTTATCGGGCACCTTCTCGATACTCATCTCTTTGAAAATGACAAAAATATGAGAGCACAACAACCCTTCCCTAATGAATTTCTTGCAACTACAAACAGCAGAGTCGTCACTTTTATCATACACAACCTTGAACAAACAATTACGATCTTCGACGTCATATAAGAACATATTTTCGTTCTCATTTATGCTTGCAACACGACATCCGAAACAAGCAGCGAGAATCTCGTATTGAACTTCTATAAAAATGAGAGCCGTGTAAATGGACGAAGCGTGTTTTTCAATTGCTAAAGGCATTTCGAGATAGGGAACGTTGGTTTCTTCCTGACTATTAATAGCATCAAGTGTGTGTCTTTGAGAATCTAACGCACTTTCAATATTCAAAAAAAATTCTAACAAGTTAGCACGAGGGTTGGTGTACCTGCCGAAGAAACCATTTTCACTCTCCAACATAGACGTATTCTAAATAGCTGACTCATTGGGACATCCCTAAAGTACGCGGGTATCCACATTTCACGTATTTCAAACAATGATTTAAACCAGGTGTTGTCCATTAACCCAAATGCGACCATGACATCCTTCTATTGCGCTTCGAAATCCGAAGGCTCGAGGAGATTGGACCACACAACATAATTCAGTTTGTCCTTAAATGCCAGGTCGTTCTTCAGATTAGCGGGCACTTTTTCCGGAACCTTCTTCATAATGTGCCACATACACAGGCGTTGTCTTGTGCCGACAAGCACCTTCTCGATTGCAATCTTCATCGCTGGGTCTTAGTCGGTTGTAATCACTGTAGGACTACGACCCATGCACGCAATAAATTTCTCAAAGAGCCATGCATACGCGCCAACATCTTCACTTGACAACAACCCGATACCAAATGAAACACATTTACCGTGATTGTCTTTCCCAGTAAACGGAGCGAATATCATATTATACCTAATATTAAAATGAATAAAATTAGGTTAAGGTCTGCTTTCCATAACTATCGTTCCATAATATTATGTTTTTGATATACATGCATGTGCTTACGATTTATTTACAGTGCAGTATACTCCAAATTGATAAGCATAGGACTAAAAAAAAAATATACTTGAGAACCGCCGAAATGAAGTACGATTGATATATAATTAACTAAAGGCTTACTTCCATTGTGAAGCAGTATACAAAAAAACATTAATTAATCCCTGCTTTCCATTTATTTAATATTAAAAACATTGATAACAATGGATGCGTACACATCATTTTTTATACTTGTCAATGTGCTTTCCATTGGGTACTGCTCTATAAATATTCTGTAAACAAGGGAATAAATACAAGAAACGTAATCTGTGGTTGTGTTGGTAAAAAATCTTTTTAAAACAAAGTATGAAAAAATGAGCAGCAATGAAGTTTATTTTTTATTAACAATATATATATATATATATATATATATATATATAAAATTTTTTTTTTCTGAGCAGTGGTGAGAACGATTTATGTTAGTTAGATATACATGCCAAAAACTAAAAAAAAATTCAAAACTCAACTAGGAAAAAGGTAAAACCTGTTTGTTGAGTACGTGGCATCAAATGACATAACATCTCCGAAGGCGGCGAAGTTCCTCCTACACGTAGGGTCATCCCAAAACAACCTAGTCAACTTATCGTGCTCGTCAACTGCATAATCGAACACAAATGCCGGGTTCATTTCTTTCTTCCTAAAAAGCTTCTCCAACAACATTTGAGCRTCAACCCCAGCAACATATGCTTTCAAATCACGTGCAAAGTTTTTGAATTCAACTTTCRTACAACCTATATTAGAATACCCACCGACTACTTCCTTATATAGCCTATACKACCTCGTTGCACCGATATTCGCCCTAGCACAGCTCAACATGAATTGCTTATGAGCAGGATCTAGACTTCTGTTCTCTTTAAGGAATGACTTGTATGGTTCAGAGACTAACATGTGATGATGACGTTCGATAAACTCGTTAACAACATAACCTTCACCGGGGCAAAACTTGAACTTGACACGTGCCATGCACCCACAACGCTTAGATGTCCGGCGAATTTTTTTCTTCGGAGGGCTTCCACTTATGTTTTCGTTTTTGCAAATTACACTTTCGCTATTCAGAGGGGCGACAAGCTTCTCGCCCTCTCTATTACAATACACGGTTTTGAGCATGATAGTATTATCGCGGTACTTTTTTTCCKATCCCAGTCGAACATCGAAACCACACTTCGAGGCATAATTTCTATAGAACTTAATACCGTCGTCTAAGGATGTAAATTTCTTCCCCACAAAAGGCTTATAATTCAACTCACAATGCGGCACGTAATACTCGGTTAGTCTAGGTGATATCTCGACATGGTACTCGAACTTTTCACTACGCTCGTTATTGCTTGCGAATAAATGAATCACGCATAATAAAAAGTTTATCATACAGTTCTGTAAAAAAAATCATAATATATTGCTTTAAAAATGATATGACTTTTGTGGCCTTTTCGTATAGATGTCACATAATATATTGGTTTAAAAAAAGGTTCGCATATATTGCTTTTAKTGCTTTAAAAGTTGGATAGTGCTTTCTGAATAATAATAAGTCAGATGGATATCGCATTAAGTTTAAAACATTAAATTCTGGGTTCGCATATTGAACAGTCACTGCTTTTTTTGAAACCCTTCGGTGCTGTCTTGAATTAGTGGACGGTGCTTTCGAATATGTTTAGAAACGACGGAAATAATACACGCATGTTTCCCAGTTTTTTTTTTTCGTTCATCAATGGATTAATCCTAAGCGCTTTGCATTAAATTCTGGCAGTCCATGGCAAACCCTATGCGCTTTTTTTTTTCCCAATACAATAATATTCACCATGTGCCGTTTGCTATATATAATTAGTTAAAGGAAATAGATTAATCCTATAAGATAATTAGCAGACCAAAAAAATGACTCCTGGTGATTTGAACGGACAAACCTGATGACGCCATCTTCTGAATTTCGCCGTCGAGGGATTGCAGAAGATGAACCGATGATTGTGGAGATTCAGCGTGGAGATGTTTTTTGTCAACGTGAAGATTTGATATTTCCTTATTGTGTTACGGGGAATATACGTTATTATGGGCCGTAATATTTGACCAGATTATGAAAATACTAAAATAACCCCAGCATGCTTGAATTAAAGCCAATTGTTTCTTTTTATTTTAACCATTGATCGTATTTAATCAACGGTTCAGATTGGTCCCTAGGTTCGCATATATTGACGTGGGATCTATTTGAACCTAATCCTATATATATATATATATATATATATTATATATATATTATATATATATATATATATATATATATATATATGATAGGCAGAGGGGGTGGTGATACCAGGGGGCGACCCGGGACCAGCAGGGGGAATAGGAAATAGAGAAGAAGATCTAATATAGATCTAGTTGATAAAACAGATATCAAATACAGAAGACAAAAGCATAAGAAAAGAAGATGGTTAGTAGTTAGATAAATAATGGGGCTTGAACCACCATATAAAATATAAATAAAAAATTATGGGGCTTAAGCCACCATAAAAATTGCATAAATTAAATAAATTATGGGGTTGTTAAACCACCATATAAAAATAAAATTGAAAAAATTAAAGGTATGGGGCAGAGCCAACCATACGAGCGAAAATCTAAATTGCAGGAATTTAAAATGCGGAATTTAAATTAATATAGGTGGTAGAACCGACCATATATTAGTATATATATAATTATATAGTTATGTGGCTGTTAAGCCTACCATATAATTATAAGAGCGGAATTTAAATAGTATGGGGTGATTACACCAACCATACAAGACGAAATTTAAATGCGGGAATTTAAATACTTTTAATCATATATTTATCGGCTTAGTTAATGGCGGTAGTCCGCCAGAGGTCAAGCAATATATATATATATATATAATTATGGGGTATATGATCCCATAACAAAATCAAAAACAGAATTTGAAGAGCATAACGGTACAAGACGAACCTTTATTAATGTTGAACTTGGATTACACAAACAATCTTCACGTCTCAAGAGTTTTTGTGAAGATCTTTAATTCAGCTAACATCTACTTAGTATTTAGTGGTGTTTGAGTGCTTGAATATCAAGCTTCTATGGTGGGAAGAAGGTGGAGTTTGAAGTGAAAGGTGATAAGAAGTGGAGGAAAGTTGATGGGAGAGAAAGGAGAGAAAATGGGGAATGGGAGAAAGGTTTTGTTTTTGGTTGTCTAAGCTTGTTCTTTGGAAATGAAAGCTTGGTTGTTTATATAGAGGTGGTTGGGGTATTTTGGGTATTTTCGAAGTGAAGTGAAGGGGTATTTTGGTTATTTTCATTTTATTATTATTATTATTATTATTATTATTATTATTATTATTATTATTATTATTATTATTAGTTTTATTATTATTATTATTATTATTATTATTATTATTATTATTCGTAAACTATTACAGTACAAAATAATATTACAATTTTTTAGAACACTTATTCTATGTCTTCTTCTTCTTCGTCATCTTCTTCTTCTTCTAGTTTCCACCATGATTGTGGATATTCTTCTTTAAGTCGTTTCGCTAGTTCTTTCTTTTCTCCGATCTTGTACCACTGGATTAGTTCTGGAAAATTAGTCTCTATACTGAATGGCGTGTGGAAGTTTTTTCTTTGGTTTTCACAAGTCAGCTCGATGTAGATCTTATAAATATGATTTTGGTATATCATACGATTATCCTTTTGACTATTCTGGAGCATAATTCCTTCTCTGAGATCATTTGCAATGGTTCTGGATCTCCATTTATTGATTTGATCTCGTAGTGGTTTGTAGCATTTGACTTAACACTTGTAACCGCCTCCAGACATGTAGTTATTTCCGAATTTTGTTTCTAGGCATTGAAAGAGTATTACATGTTTTGCTGGTTCGAGGTGATCATAGATCCATTCTGGGGGTTTTGAACAGAAGTTTGCAAAGATCCAAGCCTCGTCCTGATCATTCTTGGGTTCGTACCAGTCTTGGAACTCTTGTGGAAGAGATTTGAATTTTTTTACCTAAATTAGTGGTTTCTAGGGAGTTAGTATTTTTGGGAAAACGAATGAACTCTATTAGTCCATAATCCAACAGTGTTTGTAATGTAATCATTCCTCCTGGATATATAATTCCATTTGGATGAAAAAATTGGAATTCCTGAATGTCTATGGCGCATTTGGGAATATTATAGTCAATTTTGCATGGACAAAGTATAGTATTAATTCGTGGGCAATTTTCATCACATTCCTTTACTCTGTTATGATGAAAATCACTGTAAACTTTTATTCCACTATGTTTGTGATTTTCCATGCGGTTCAAGAATGAATGAGTTTTTTCTTCTTTTTCTTCAAATTTTTCTTTGGCTTTTTGGAAGATGATATTTTTGAGATCTTTTGGTAGGAGTTTTAGTTGTTCATGTGGATGAAAGAAAACATGAACTGGATCAAGAGGGGAATTTGTGGCTTTTGTGAATTTTGCCTTTTCATTTTTTCTCATTTTCTTTTTTAATATTTTAGGCAATTTCTTCTTTTGTGGTATCGGCCTGTATTTCTTTTTGCCGTTGTCTTTCCATAGATAAAATATTGTTTTTTTCTTTGTCGATCTCAACTGTATTTTCTATGAAAAAGTGTTTCCCTAGATTCTCTTTTGCAAATTTTACTGCTTCTTCAACAGTATGAAATTTGTAAAAGATAGAATCTGGGAGATTTGCATAGGCTTCAACGAATGACCAGGTTTTGAAAATACCTGTCAGTGTTCCTTTAAGAATAATGAAATAATGAAATTCGTTTTTGTTTAAAATATACCATTCTTGAGTGTTTAAGTTTTTAAATGAATGGCCTTTTTTGGTTTTGCTAGTCAAAAGATTACTAAGCGAGACTTGATGATTTTTTGTTAGCTCATTTGCATGTTTGTTTTCAGAACAAACATTTCTTTGTTTGTAATCTTTGAGTAAAATGTCTTCGAACTTTGTCTCTCTTGTTGAGTCCATCTGCATAGTTGAAAACCTGTTAGTGCTATAAAAACAAGAAATATTATTTATTGTATTTTCACGAATCGAATGAGACTTGATTAGATCAAGGTTTTCAATTGTGGGTTTTTCAAAAATTTCAAAATGTAATTCCTTCTGGTTGATTTTAAAAGAAATAGAATTTATTTCAACCATGTAAGGGGTTATTAAATTGATAAAAGGTGTTCCGAGGATAACAGTATGACTAATGTTATCAACAAGGACAAATGAGGAATTTAGATATATGTCATCTTTTACTACTGCAGCTTCGGTTTTGAAATGAATATATAATTTTGTATTATTAGCTGCAGATAATCGTTCATTAGTTTTGTTAAGAAAGTGAATAATAAACTTTTTCAAATGTTTTTGAGAAAAATATTTAGAGATTTTATCAGTATTTTGTTTTTGAAAACTTTTGGTCCTCTTGCTATTATTTTTAAGAATTTTAAAATCATAACAATTTTTCAAAGTGTTTGGTGGGGTAGGGTTTCCACTTTCTATCTTGTCAAAACAACTTAAAGGAATATCATGATATTCCTTTTGTAAATGTGGGTACTTGATGTTCCCAATAATACCCGCATGGTGCTCTTTTTTAGTCAGAATACTAATGTGTTTTTCTGACTCAGCACTAGTGTTAGAATCAAGCAAGTCATCATGTTGTAGTGGAGCACTGTCAGAAGAAAGTCTTGGTTGCGAGTCAGATCTACAATTAGTCTCAGAAAAATCAGCAAATAAGTTAGAAATTTTATGTTTAATTTCTTTATCTGATTGTAGCTCTTGAAGCTTGTAGTACTCTGTAGTATGACTTGTCTTATGATATTTTGAATACTCAGTATTTTTATGCCATTTTTTATTAGAATATTTTTTTTTTGGTTTTCTGTAATATTCTTTTCTAGAATGTTTCTTTTTGTCGAATCTATTTTTCTTTGTAGGTTTTTTGTAATTTCTTAGGTATTTAGAAGGATATGTGGATGAAAAGTTCTTAATTTCAATTTTGATTTTTCTAATTCCCATTTGAGACATTTTTTGAGTTTTAAATCATGACATATTTTTAATTCTTCCTTTTGGGCAATACTAACTAATTGACCATAAGTAGTATTATTATAAGGTATTATCTGTTTACCACATATTTCCCTAATCCTATTTTTGACCTTTTCACTTAAGAGTGTAGGTAACTCTGCTAAGAATTTCTCTTTCCAAAAGTGTTGATTAGAATATTCTTCTAGCATGATTCTAGTGAAAAAAGTATTTTTATAATTTTTGAAAATTGTCAAGTTTTCTATATCTTGGATTTGAAATTAATTCAGTATTTTTATCTTTTAAATGAGAAGGGTTTCTTAGAAAATACAAAGAAATTGTTATAATTAACCTGGAGACTGCATCTTGCTGTATATTATCTTCTTCATCTAATTTTGGGAAATCATCTTCATTAGTTTTTATAGCATCAAGTATTTCTTCATGTTGTTGATCTGTGAGATAATAGTCCCACCAATCTTTGTTGACCTGGAGACTGGATCTTGCTGTATATTATCTTCTTCATCTAATTTTGGGAAATCATCTTCATTAGTTTTTATAGCATCAAGTATTTCTCATGTTATTGATCTGTGAGATAATAGTCCCACCAATCTTTTAACTGACCGGAAACCCTGCTATAAGGATTTCTGCTATAACTCTTTCTTGTATTCCACTTTTGGTTTTATAAGTACTCGTAGCCATTGTCATTTTTCGTAAAATACTTAATATCTCATACTTTGATTTATCATCAATATTCCAATCATAACTAGAAGAGGCATTAAACTGTGATTGGAAACATAACTTATCTATTCTTAAATCTGGGGAAGGGATACTTTGGTGTTGTTTCTTCCAAACCGTGTTATTTATTTTATTAGTTGGTTTTTGGAATTGTTTGAATTTTATATTATAATCTTGACTTAATATATTTAATTTATTGGACGCAGGGAGTATCTGGGGCTATTAGGTTACTAGAACTGCTAGGCATAAATCCCACCTTACTAGTTTGATCTTGGATAGTTTTTATAAATTCAGTTTTATTATCCTGTATGTCTTTGACACTTTTACTGGACACTTGATAGGGTTTAAAAACTGGATTTTTGTACTTCATATTTGAGGGAGAAGAATCAATTGATACAACTGTTTGATTTTGAAAATATTTTTCTATTCTATCTAGTTGTTTTCCTAAAGAGTTTAAATGAATATTAGTGTAGTTATTTTAATTGATTAACACTCTTAGAGTTTTATCACAATCATTAGTATTTTTTAGAAGAATTGCATCTACCTGAATTCCTTGGAAAGACTTAACTCTAATTCCTTGGAAAGGTGGATGGTTAGATTGAATCTTTTTAGATCCATTGATGGGTTCCCACTCGGGTATTTTATTTCGAAAAGTAATAGGATTTGCGTATTTTTTAAAAGGATATTTTATAAAAATTTTAGAAGTATATGTATCAAACCAATCGAAAAATGAAATATGAATTCTATTTTCTTCTAAAAACTTATAAAAAGTTTCTTTAATACTTTGTTTATTATTTGAAAAGTTTTTGAAGAACCAAATCCTTTTTTCTAAATTGTGCTTAGCATGAAATTCATCACGTAAGGACTTTTTATCAATTCTGAAATCTTTTTGTAGAATATTTAATTTTTCTGAATAATTTGAAGAAAAAGCCATATTAGTAATATTCATATCTAATCTGTTGAGACCTTCATGTATTACTTCAGGTATCTCTACTTTGAAACCTTCATGTATTACTTCAAGTATCTCTACAGGGTCATCTATCTTTTCAGGAGATGAACTTGTTAGATCTGAAGAGATTGGATTTTCTATTTGGTTATCTTCAATAATTTCAGTTTTGTTGTTTTGAATACTTTCTTTAGTTTCTTTATTACATAATTCAATTTCTTTGTTTCTATCTTTTTGAGAATCCTTTTTACTTTCTTTACTTCTATTTTTAATGATAGAGTTGTTTCGAAAATGATATTTTATTGAATTATTAGGAGCATAATAGTATTCAAACCATGTGAAAAACAAAATATTTGTTTGAAATTCATTTAGAAATTTGTAGAATTTCTCTTTAATTATTTGTTTATCATTAGAGAAAATTTTAAAATACCATATTCTTCTTTCTAAATTATAATCATCGTTAAAATCTTCTTTTAATAATCTTTTATCAGTTTTAAATTCAATTTCTATAAAGTTCCTTTTCCTGTAACCTACATTCCTAGCCAAGTCTTCGGAGACTGTGGAAGCAGAGTTAGAAGAAGTAGATCTACAGTAAAAGGAGTCCATTTCCAAAAAGTTTTAAGATTTTTGAAAGTTAAATTTTTTTCTACAACCCTGAGAATTATGGCTGCCTATCACTCTGAGGACTTACTTTGACTCAGGGAACACACTCACAAAAATCTATTTCCGCAAAACTTAAAACTCTCAGATCAAGACCACTTTTCCTATATCACCACCCCTTCTGGCTCTTATACCAGGGGGCGCCGGCTCTGATCAAGACCACGTATGTGTGCGGCGACGGCTCAAATCGGTTGTCCGCCGCCTCCACAAGAATCAGAACCCACGGCCACCAGCGACTAAGTGGGGAGGCTGGTCTGCTGCTCGGCCAAGATGACGGCCTCGAAACGGTGAACCCACGGACGTATGTGGGTGGCGACGACTCGAATCGGTTGAACCCACCGCCGTATGTGGGCGACAACCTCGAATCGGCTGATGCCACGGCCGCCGGCTGCGCCGCTGTCGCACACCAGTTGAAGGTGGTGGCTAGCGCAAATCACCGACGCCTCTCCCTCCCCGATCACCCCCCGCCCCTTCTCCCTCGCCAATGTTGATGAGCCGGCGATCCCGATTCCACCCGCCCCCCTTTCTGTGGCAGATTTGGATGAGCCGGCGAGTCAAGTGGCGGCCGAGCGTCGCCTTGGCCGAGCAGAATGGCTTGGCTGGTTGGACGCTGGTAGTTTTGCTGCAGGCGGCGGCTGACCCATGTTGCAAAGGGTAGGGTTGAATGTTGGGCCAAGTTTTTAACAACTCATGTGCTGGAGAAATGTTAAGCATTGGGCTTACTATGAGTTGGGTCAAAAAGCAGTTTTAGTGTATAAAAAAGCGCTGCCACAATATGAGAAAAGCACTCCTGAGATTGTCAAGCTTGTAGCACCGCCAACATATTAAAAAAAACATTGCTACTTTATTATAAAAGCACTAGTTATATAGTGAAATCTAGATTCTTACTCGTAAATAGTGGTGCTTTTATATACATCACTGTAGTGCTAAATATTTTTAACATGCGATACTTTTACTATTAAGTTTTTTTAATTTAATTACACGTATTTATTTTTATGTTTTTAAACATGCAATATGTATCTTAAATCGTAGATCTTGAGCATGTGATTAATTTGATATATATCTTATTTAAAACGAATAAAAATTGAGAAAGTTATGGTTTGTTGAAGATTTGAGTTTTTTTTTTCAAATTTTGAATTTGCCCATGCGACAATAATTGTATACGAATTTTGTGATACTTTTTTGTATATAGTCGCAGTACCCTTTTTTCTTTATCCGTTGTGCTTTCTAAAGAGCAATGCAGCGCTCTTTATAAACGTTGTTATATGTCCAAAATACCCTTCTTATTAATTTAATGTAATATTTTACATAAATACCCTGCTGACATGTCATGTTCTCAACCATCAATATTATCCAATCTAATGGTAAAGATGAGTTCTAAGTTCACATATAATGACATGGTTCCATTTGAACCCAACCTATATGTATGTATTTATATATATATATATATATATATATAAGTGTGTGTGTGTGTGTGTGTGTGTTTATATGTAATTTTGTATGTTCTCTAGGGTTCATTCTCAATAACAGAACCTCACACATTACAATTAAATATTGCAAAAGTTTAAACAGAGTAGGCATTTTTGCTTTTATATCTAATAATAAATAATTAACTATCGAAACTGTGGTGATTTTTTTTTTTTAATCTTCGGAAATTTCAATGAACAATGGATTTGAGTCTTCCGATTATGTTAATTCGAAACATGAATCAAGTTTCAAGACTATGCAATGGTACTAGATTAATTGTTACCCAACTTGCACTACAAAAAAAGTGACCTAAAGTAACATAAAATTGTAGCACTTTTTATATTAGTTACTTTTCGTAACACATGTTTATAACACTTTTTATATTATAATATTTATGTAACATTTGTGTAACACTTTACAAATATGCAACACTTCTATGTAACACTTTTAATTAGGTAACACTTTTTAAGTAACACTTTCTTTGTTAACTTTTTGTAACATAAATTCGTATCACTTTAATTCAACAACAATTTAAGTAACACTTTGATTTAATTAGTTGCTAACACTTTTAAAATTCATTTTTCAAATACAATATTATGACACTTTAAGTGAAGTTAATTTCATAAACAAATTTAATTTTGCAAAAAAACATTAATTTTAAATTGAATATAAATTCCTTATTTGAATAGGGTATTGCATTATTGAAAAAATAGATGAAACCATTCAAATATTCAAGCCCAATAGTCAAAGACCCTATTCAAATAGGAATTAAGAAGTAATCAATTATTCAAGCCCAATATCAAGACCCAATAGCAATGGGTTCTAAACACTACAAGAAATTTGAGTTACAATGACGATACATTTCGTCATTTAAAATCTATTTTTTCGTCATTGAAAATAATCGATGACGAAATTTAAGCGTCACAGAGGTTGTCACGGTATGACTGTCATATTAGGTGAAAGTGATAATTTTCCAAACGCGTCACCAAATGTTCAGTTTTGATGATGCTGATATAAATTGTCATCATATGTGATACTATTTGTTGACGCTGATCTCGTCACGTAAGTGACTGAAAACTTGTCATATAAAGATCTGTATTGTCACCGCATGTTACCATTTTCAATGACGAACACTTATTATGTTATCAAAACATTTGACTTTCTGTGACAAATATAATTACAGTGACAATATTTATTGACTTATAATGACGCTCATATTGTCATAATTTTTATTGCACATTTGTCAAATATAATGTAATTCGTCATGATAGATTTGTTTTATAGTGATGAAACATTGATCGTCACTGAACAACTATATTTGCAATGACAAATCAATGCGACACCATTTACTATGAAAGGTGATGACATATTCTGTCATAAAAAAAAGAATTAGCAATATGTGACGAATATTATATTCATCACAAAAGATATATGTTCGATGATGATCTAAGAGGTACATATGGTGATAAAATCCATTGTCATTAAATGAATTTATATGGTGACATGTCAATCATCACAAATAAGTTAGTTTAAGTGACAAGTTCAAAGTATTATGTGATGATCAAGTTGTTATGATTTATTAAAGTGACAAATTTGAAATTATTATGTGACGCTTCAAGTTGTAATTATTGACTCAATAATGAAATTTCATATTGTCACAATTTTATTATTCTTTCATGACAATATAAACAGTCCACAGTCCTAAATATATGCATTAATTTATCATAAACCGTGTAAAGAAAAAACATAAAGATGAAAAATAAAAATAAACAAGCATAAAATATTACAAGAGAAATGATAAGATTATCCATTCCATCAAAATATTACTTGGAACATTCAGAACATAGAGGACTTCTACAGTTACAACCATTAGATCAATTTTAGATTTTTTAAATTAAGAGATCTATGGTTGTAAATGCAGGGGGTGAGGTCATGGTGCCCTTAAAGGCACCGTAGAATTCTCCGAGAACATATACCAGAATAGTACTACAATTAGAGTACTTGGAAACCAAGCACATTAGCACCTAAATTGCACACACATGATCGTCTCACACAGGATGTAATTTAGAAAGAAA
>BMAC01000160.1:224618-235035 GCA_014905375.1 Phtheirospermum japonicum
TAATAATAGACCCATATCTATCAACAGCTCTAATCAAACTTTTGTAAACGAACATAAAATAAAAACATATTTAAGTCAATTTATTTTTGGTTCTGTTTGGTCCAAAGGGTAGAGAGCTCGCAAAAGATGAAACTCTCAAAAGCTTTTGAAAACACACGAACATTGCCCACGTTCTCCTTTGCAAAATCCATCTTCAATTTGCCGCCTGCAACAATTTATCTTGGCGCCGAAAATCCCCCACATCCATATCCATATTCCACTCTGCGACAGTTAACACAAAGTACAATTCTTTCCCTAATTTTAGGTTTTTATGGATGACAGTCATACTAAATAGACACAGGTGTGAATCTCTCACTCCATAGAAATATATTTATAATTTTTTGAATTTATGATATTGCATTATTTTTGTGAATTTCTTGTATTGCGTTTTTTTCTAAGCTACATAAATTCTGGGCTTTTGATCTTTTTGCAGTAGCGGCCATGGAGCAAACACGTAGAGAACGTGTTCGATAAAATGCCAATAAGAAATAAAAAGTTTAAATTATATCTAATTCCTAAAAATTATATGTAACACTTATAAAATGCTACTTAGTAGTGTTACAATTGAGATTTTAAATGTAACACTTTATAAAAGTGATACTAAAGGCCATAAAAGTGTTAGTTAAACTTTAAGGTAGCACGGGCAACTGTAGCACCAATCAAAATGTTACCTATTATCAATAGTAACACTTTTGGTCTATTAAATAACACTTTCTTGGTGTTACATAAAGTCACTTTTTTTGTAGTGTTGAAGATCGCATTATTGAAATAAGATTTTTTCAGGAACTATTACATCCCACACATGGCATTGAGCCCTTCGAACAGTAAAGTTCCATTTAAACTTCAAATGAGACAATTTCCACTTATTGTTTGTTTCACAATAACTATAAACAAGAGTTCAAACTCTCTCAAAGGTGGGTTTGTATTTGTCAATACCTGTTTTTAACCACGACCAACTCTATGTCACAATCTCTCGAGTCAAGAATCGTAAATTAATAAAAGTTCTAAGTTGTGAAGATGATGATAATATTGTTAATAAGACGACAAATGTTGTTTATAGTGAATTTTTCCAAAATCTAAAGTGAAGAATTTGAATATTTTGTATTATTAAGTAAATTTTTTGATTTTTTTTTTAATTTTATTTTTGTTTTTATGTTTGTACTGGATATGCCCGCGTAAGCGTGGGTATCCAAACTAGTTATATAATAATTAAACATTTTACTTAAAAAAAATAATGGTGTCACTTTGAACTAAATATAAATACATATACCCATCGCACAAAATATTATCCGTTTGAACGGTTTTTTAATAAGTTTTTGCTTGTATAAATATATGATATAACCAAACTCCTCATTTTTTTTTCTTCTCAGTTTTACCCCGAATCAAACGCTGAAACCTTCTTTGAGAGAGCTCCACCGATTAGATGGGATGCTAGTGCATGCTTGAGCTGATGCCTTGGCCATCTGCTTTGTCTTCACACCAGCATTGCAAATGTTGGCGAGCGAGCGCGTGTATTTCATTCCGTACTGGGATAGCGATCCGCAATGACTCTCAAATGTTCGTACCTGTATAACATATATTCATGTGGATTAATCCTTTTTTTACATGAAGGAAGTGTTGCTTTTTGGGTTTTTCCCATCTAAAAGTTAAGAATCACTATATTATTATTATGATTATTATTATTACACATTCCACATTCTAAATAAGTAGGCGCTAGGCGAGATTTGATATGTTTACCATAGATTTAAGACATTTCCAATCATCGACAAGAGGCTGGCCGGCCGGTCGTACAGACATCATCACCTGTGGGCCTTTGTCGGTTCCGAAAAGAAGATTTCCGATTAGTTCAATGCTGTTATCAACGTGCATTCGATGTCCCGTGGCCTCAACAAGCTGCTTTTGAGCTTCAGATTTTTCAGCAGAGCCTTCAGGAGCTTTTCTCAACTGCATTTGGTGATGAAGAAATAATTTATAAGTGATCAGTACATCTTATTTGGTTCTTATTATAATCTCCACTCCTTTATACTCTACCCGTAACTATTAAAATATAAATAAATATGTTAATTCACAGAAGTAACCTCCGAACAAAACAATACATAAAACAGAGAGCGATTCCTATTTTTTTAACGCATATAATTACCTTCTGCCGATAATATAAAAGATCAGCATCACGCTGTTTAACAACCATCGGAAATGGCGACATAGTATATTCGTCATCGGCAAGAGTATGAGTACGAGTTATATTTTTTTCACCCATGTACACAGAAAGAGTCTCCACACTTAGTTTCACATCACCATATTGCATAACATGGGAGCTATAGCTACGATTATGTTCCACTCCTACTGCTGTTAGCTTCTTCACCTAAAAATGCCAATATTATTTGTAAAAGAAACACGGGTTTATTATCACAAAATAAAAAAAGAAAAAAAGGATTATTATTACAAACACAGAGTTCTAAGAACATCTTACCCGTTGGTACTGCTGCCTCAACGTTTCGATTTTACGGTTGTGTTTGTCACTGTTCACAATGCCACAATCTCAATATCGAAAATCATATGCAATAAATCATCCAAGATAATAATGTTCACATATTCACTTAACTATTACTCGTGGTCTGTTTGGAAGCAAATGTACCAGGCAAATATTTATTACAGATCAGGAGTAATTACAAAAAAATGCCATTGGGATTTAACATTATTACAATAAAACCCCATTTACGGGGATCTTTGTATATAACTTCAAAAGGTCTGTGTATATAATAACTTCAAAAAATACCGGCATTTTACTGCATACTCCCTTAAATATATTACTCATAAAGTTGTTTTGGAACCAAAATGTGCGGGGCAAAACAAAAACCACCCTTTAGATTTAACTTAATTGCGAAAACCTCAATTTATCTTTCATTACAAATATAATCACATCTTTACAAACACTCTCTTGATCTGTAATTATCTCACAAATACTCCTCACTACACCGACATAATTAACAGGTAATAATATTCTTGTTTCACAATTACTTAAAGAATTCTCACAAAAAAAAATGTTTTTTCTCTTGCTATATATTCAACCAATTATCGACAAACTACTGAGAGTTTTAAAATTTACCACCAACAAAAATATTATTGGTATTTACCGATAATTTTAGATTTTAATTATAAATATTGTAGAGAAAACTTCACAAAATAGTCAAATAAGAATATCTTATAATACAAAATCGCCAATCATTTTTACGAAGTAACAATTCGAAATCGAAATACTTATATAACTGAATCAAGTGTTCAACATGATTTTCTTAAAATAAATTCGTCTCCTATTCCAAATGTCCAAGTCCCATGATAAGACGGGTAAACTAAATTACCTTTCGTCTCCAACTAACTGAACATCATACTTAAATTTTATCACCAAAAAATATAAGAGGCCAAGATAAATTTTAGATCAAGATGCAAAGTTTATTTTAACATATGCAATATGTGGAATTGTGTTGTGTTTGATTGTTGTATTTTTAGCCTCTATTTATAAGCTAACAATTAGATTTTTCATTCTTGTAAATTAAGACACATGATGGGGAGTTATAGAGTTCAATACACAACACACCACCACTATTTTTATTAGTGCAGGAGTTACAAGTTTTAACTTCATAAATTACCCAATCACCATTTTAGATAATATGTCCAATAAAATTGTAATTTTCTTCATATTTTTCGAAGATATGTGTTTTCGCTATAAAACCCAAATGTTGAATCCTGATATGTAGGTGATACCCTTTGAACATTCTTGTGTGAAAGTATATTTACTTTACTGACTGACTAGTAGACGCGATGTCTATGAATTGTTCATTCGTTTGTGTAAATAATGATATACCCCACACGAGATTCTCCCAAATATATTTCACTTGGCATAGTTCTGTTCATTCATAACCCTGAACATACGCCTGGTTCTGCAAGAAGTTATTGTTTGGAATATTATTTTCAACAATATTTCCTTATTTGTAGTTTGTCTTTCTTAGGACTTTAGTATTTTAGAACTCTAGATATTTTTCTTAGTTGGAGTCTAGGATTTTATTTAGTTTCCAAAATACTTAATTAACTTGCTTAACAAGACTAGGAGTCTTTATTTAAGATAAGCAACCAAGACGCAAAAGAGGACGTACGAAAAGAATTAAAGCAGAACGAGAAGAGAAGACTCTGAGTTTGGGTGGATAATTAGAAGAATTACAACGTTGCGTAACCAACGGAGGAATTCGACTAACGAGGAAGCGAAGAGTTTGTTGTGTATCAAGTTTTTGATACTATTTGTTTTCTTATATTACTTTTTATTATTTCGTGTTTGGATCTGAACGATTTGAAAAGTAATATATTTTATGGGTTTGTTCACCCAGGTTTATAAGCTGGTTAGCTTATAAACTGAAATTAATTCTTGTTTATTTTTACTTTTATTTCCGCTGCTATCTGAAATTCAGTTGATGTTAAGTCTGGTGACTCTTATCACGAAACATAACATCATATCTAAAAACTGCATTTCTACAAAACTACAATTGGCACCAGAGCAGGATACTTAACCTTAAGTATTTCGATCCTTGTTTTGTAGATTTGAATAAATGGACGCTCAAGGTAATCTGAGACCCCCAATCCTAAATGGTGAGAACTACTCCCTCTGGAAACAGAGGATGCGATGGCACATCAAAAATATTGACGAACGAGCATGGAGAACCATTCTTGTTGGATGGGAGAAACCTCGTGTCACTGCTGATGGCGATGGTGATTCTGTGTTCAAGAAGGAAGAAGACTGGACGGACAATGAAATAGCCATCTCAAACTGGAACTCTAAAACGATTAATACCTTGTGCAGCTATGTTGATGTCAACTATTATAAAGTAATAAAGAACTGTGAGTCTGCTAAAGAAGTATGGGATGCCCTTCAAAGGGTATGCGAGGGAACTGCAAGTGTAAAGAGATCTCGGCTGAGAATGCTCACCACAACATTCGAAACCATGAGAATGGGTGACAAAGAGTCGGTTGTGGAATATGCGATGAGACTCTCTGACATATCAAGTGAAATTGGGAACCTCGGCGAACCTATGTCAAATGCACGTCTTGTTGGAAAACTTCTCAGATCCATATCAAAGAAGTTCAATATGAAGGTGGTTGCAATTGAGGAATCCAAAGATACTGACAAGTTAGTCTATGATGACTTAGTCGGTGCACTCAAAACGTATGAGATGGAGCATATAGACTTTCATTCCAAGGAGATGAATGTTGCTCTCACTTCAGATATTAGCTCAAAAGATGAAGATGAAGATACTAACTGGAAAGAGCTTTTTGAGAAATTTGAAAGAACCACACTTGGAGAGGAAGATGTCTCACTCCTTACTCAAAAGTTCAATCGCTTTTTGAATAAAAAGAACAACATTGGAGGAAAAGGCTCAGGTTCCATGATGGAAACATCACCTCCAAGATCCTCTGGAAGAAAGTTAGCCAACTACCATCCTTCCTCTTCTGAATCAAAAACCGGAACTTCCTCCAAACCCCTCAGTGAAATCCAATGCCATGAGTGCAAAGGATGGGGGCACTACAAAAACGAATGCGCTAATACGTTGAGGAAGAAGAGTCTCATTTCAAAAGAGTTTGATGAAGATGAAAGCGACTCTGACTCTTCTGAGTCAGTACCTGCTCTTTTTGCTCATGTTGCCTGGGATGACGACTTTCGGGTTTGCAACATCAATTCCAACACCCTGTGTCTGAATGCAGAGGTTGATAATACAAGAGATGAATACAGAAAATTGTGCGTGGAGTATAATGAACTATTTTCCAAGTGGGGAAATCAGGTTCTAAAAGTAAAAGCTCTTATGATCAAAGTTGAAAAACTAAATCATGAAGTAGATGATCAAGTGAAGATTATTACCTGCTTGGAGATCTCCCTTACAAGAAAAGATTCGGAGCTGGAAGGAGTAAAGGCAGAACTGAAAAAGGTTCAAGACACCATTTCAAACCTCAATAAGGGAAAGGCAAAATTAGATGAAATTCTGGAGCTGTCATACCCAGAAACTTCAAGACACGGAATTGGTTACAAACCAGAACAAGAATCATCTCAAGTCAGCCACAACCTAGATTCTGTCAAGCGTGATAAGAAGAAAAGAAGGCAGTATGTTTGCCATCACTGTGGTGAATCTGGACACATTCGTCCTTTTTGCTGGAAAAGAACAGGCAAGAAAAATCAGAGAATTAACCATGCTGTTGGCACTCATGACAAGACTAGGGTTCCCGTCACCAAAGGCAACACCAATCTCAGACAAGTCTGGGTAAGAAAAGCCGAGGTCAGATGCAATATGATTTACACGTCTCTCAAATCTCATGTTCCAGGAGCATGGTACTTCGATAGCGGATGTTCAAAACACATGACTGGTTCCGAAGAACTCCTGTCGAACATCGTAAAATTCAAGGGAGGAAAGGTCAAGTATGGTGGAGGAGCAAATGGGCAGATTATCGGTCAAGGAACTTTACATGTTCCAGGGATTGCCAAACTGGAAAACGTGCTTCTTGTTGATGGACTAACTGCAAATCTGATTAGCATTAGTCAACTATGTGATGGAGGCTTCAATGTCAAATTTACTCGAGAAAAACGTGAGGTGTATGATGAAGAGAGCACCTGCATTCTAACTGGTCAGAGAACGTCTGACAACTACTATCAAATTAATGGAGACGTGTTCTGTAAGCTGTCCCAGCTAAGCGATGCCGAGGTGTGGCATCAAAAACTCGGACACGTTAATTACAAAATGTTGGAAAGGCTTGTTAAGAAAAATGCAATGAACGGACTAACGAAGCTCAACACAAAAATCATCCCTGTTTGTGAAGCATGTCAAAAAGGGAAGCAAGTTAAGGTACCACATCCACATGTCCAGAGCCTTACTACTTCGAATTGCTTTGAACTCATGCATATGGACCTCATGGGTCCACTTGAGGTAGAAAGTCTCGGAGGTAAACGGTATGTTTTAGTTATTGTTGACGATTTTTCTAGATATACATGGATCGAATTTTTAAAAGAAAAATCAGAAACGTTTGGTCTATTTAAAAAACTTGCTAAAAAACTGTGTGTGCGTTTTGGAGTCAGTATAGGAAGAATCAGAACCGATCATGGAAAAGAATTCGAGAATGAGTCTTTTTCAAGTCTTTGTTCTAAAAAGGGGATGACCCACGAGTTCTCCTCTCCCATTACTCCACAGCAAAATGGTATAGTCGAACGCAAGAATAGATCCCTTGCGGAAATGACTAGGACCATGCTAATCTCAAATGGTATAGCAAAACGATTTTGGGCGGAAGCTATGAATACAGCATGTCACACCATTAATAGAGTCTACTTTAGACCTGGCTCACATGTCACACCCTATGAACTACTGTTTGGCAAAAAGCCTAACTTAAGCTACTTTCATATTTTTGGGTGTGTCTGTTTTGTTTTAAATGATAGAGGATACCTCTCTAAACTTGATTCTAAAAGTGAAAAATGTGTTTTCATGGGTTACTCTCAAAATAGTCATGCATACCGAGTATTTAATCTAAGAACACGTTGCATGATGGAATCGATCAATGTGAAATTTGATGATACAGTGAGTGGAATAAAATGTGCAGAGGACGATGATCTTATTTATGATCAGAGACCTCGGTTTGTTATGGATGGTTTAGATAATGTTGCAGGTGTAGAAGATGCTGTTGCAGGGGATGACAGGTCTAGTGACATGTCACCAAACCCAACACTGACCCAGGAGGAAACCGGCAACCATCAGACTGGAGAACAGACCCCTGTCCCAACTTCTTCTCCGTCAGTTCCTGATTCTGACTCAGATTCTGAGGATGAGGGCCCTGGAAATCAAATCGATCTCTATCAAAGAGACGTTCCGTCAAGCATCCAAAAGAATCATCCAACAAGGCAGATAATCGGTGACCTTGACCAGAGAAGTACAAGGAAAAGACAGATTGACTTTAAGGAGATGGTAAGGTATGTGTGTTTGTCCACTAACTGTTCTCGAATTCGAGAAACCTTGTTTCTTGCTGAAACAGAACCAAAACGAGTGGAGGATGCATTGAAGAGTGAATTTTGGATTAAGGCTATGCAAGAGGAGCTTGACCAATTCGCCAAGAATGATGTTTGGGACCTTGTCCCTCTGTCTGCTTCAGGCGTCCACGCCCCTTTTTGGGAGCTATAGTGGACATTTGAGATCGGTGGAGCAGAGACGGCAGCCGGAGGGCAACGTACTCATCATCATCGGAATCCGTGGCTGCAAGTAACATTCTCAACAAGATTCATGTGCTCTATAGGAAACAAAACGACGTGGCCCGGCACGGCTCTCTGGGAACTGCCGGCGGAACAATCCCCGGAGGAATATTTCTTAATCGCCGTGACCGCTTCAAAGTGGGGGTCACCGGAGCGGCCAAAAATTTCGGCAATAAGATGAAGGTCGGGAGGGTTGTCGACGTCAATTTCATTGCCCTGCTGAACCGGGGATCACTTGGGCGCCACAGGTGCGGCGTCCAGATGGTGCAGTGACCGGAGTTATGTCAAGAGAGGTTGTCGGAACTTGAACCACTGGGTTCTGACACAATTGTGTGACCGGGTGTCGTGCGAACGCAACACCTATCTCCTCGCGAATGTCCAGCCCCCCAAAATCTGGGCATGGGTGGAACGGCCTGTTCATTCGGAGCATGCAAGCTCCTGCTGGAAGAGTAGGAACCCTAGAATCGGAGGGTGACTTTGACATCCTGCAATTCTCAACACAAAACTCAACAGAGACCAGTTAAAACCAAATAAAGTAAGGGAATTTGAGTTTGAGAAGGAAATTGAAAATTCAGATGAGAGAGATTGGAGGTGGGCCAAAACGGTAAGAAAATCCGCCTTTTAAAGAAAGAGAAAAAACTTACCGTTGGAGAGAAGAGAGAGAAACTGAGGAGATAAGAAAGAAAAAGATTTGCAAAATCTCCTCCAAAAAAAACTTACTTACAAAAAAACAATCTGAGAGACCCGCCCACTAACCTTTAGCAAAACGCCACTACACTTCTAGCCCACCAGCAGGAGGCCCAATAAAACAAAAGGACAGTAAACCTTAGAAAAAAATCCTAAGGAATGAACCATCACCATAAAAAATATAAAGCACAACATATTATTGAGAGAATAAGAGGAATTTATTCTCATATTACCTCCTCAGCACTGCCGATCATAGCTTCCACTGGAACAGTCAAATACCCACATTCTCAACTAGAATTAAGAGACGTCAGAATAGGAATTGAATAAGGGAAACAGAACATTCAGCACTAAGGCATATTCACAAAATATGAATGTCTTAATTTATGCCTAAAAACATGACCTAAAAAGAAAGAAAATACACACAAATTTTCAGAGATTTTGATCAGTGTTGTTTTTTTATGACTGATGACATCAGACCTAACATTTTCAAATGGTGAAGTCAATGAAAAACAAACCCCTTAACCCGAGTTAATGACAACGTCAAAATCACTCAATAAGGTGAAATAAAAAGATCAGACTTTTAGTCTAGATTTTCTTCATCTTTTTAAGATAAGAAGAGAATTATTGCATCTTTAGCAATTGCTGATTTCACCTTTTGTTTTTGGACCTGGGAGAAAAACCTGTTTCTGCGGGAGAGTTTCACAATCACCAAATCGAGGGTCGTTAGTTCGTTTGTCAACAATTTTATTACAACACGTAATCTTATTTCTCTTTAAGTTCAGACTCAATGCATTCATATGAAGTATGAAAAAGAAAATAAAAATGCATGCAAATTATACAGATGTTATGACTAATGATAACATGGGTGTCATAACATCAAACCCAACACGAACTAGACTATGCACATACCGAGATCTCTTCTCAGTCGAGAGAAGGTCTCTAGGTCTAATGCTTTTGTGAATATGTCTGCGAGCTGGTATTCTGTTCCCACATGTTCAAGACTTATTATCTTTCTCTCAACTAAGTCTCGGATGAAATGATACCTGATGTCAATGTGCTTTATACGAGAGTGCTGAACTGGATTTTTTGAGATGTCGATTGCACTCGTATTGTCACAATAATACGGTCAGAATATTGCTATGGAGACCGTAGTCTTCAATCATCTGGTTCATCCAGAGGACTGCGTACAAAGCACTCCCTGCCGCAATGTATTCGGCCTCAGCTTGCATACTCATCTCAAAGGTGTCTGACATCGATTCTATGCGTGCTACCGGTGCAAAAGTTTCGTCAAAGTCAACACCCTCAATTTGAGTGTATCCTTGCGCAACTAACCTTGCTTTGTTTCGAATGATGTTCCCGGCTTCATCCGTTTTATTCTTGAAAATCCACTTTGTTCCAGTCACATGAGTATTCTCCGGGCGAGGA
>BMAC01000160.1:235060-281734 GCA_014905375.1 Phtheirospermum japonicum
CAACATCATGTATGCTGTGTGTTTGTGCTGCAAGGGTATCAGGCCAATCCTAAGACTTCACATCTGAAATGTGTTAAAAGAATAATTCGTTAATGTCTGGGGGGAACAAGTGGTTAGGATTGTGGTACACCAAAGAAAACATGGCACTGAATTGGTAGGGTATACGGAATCAGACTGGGCTGGAGACGTAGTTGATAGGAAAAGTACCACAGGGGGTTGTTTCTTTTTGGGGAGTAATTAGTTTCTTGGTATAGCAAGAAACAAAACTGCATTTCCTTGTCTACAGCCAGGCCGAATACATTGCGGCAGGGAGTGCTTGTACGCAGTCCTCTGGATGAACCAGATGATTGAAGACTACGGTCTCCATAGCAATATTCTGACCGTACTATGTGACAATACGAGTGCAAATCGATATCTCAAAAAATCCAGTTCAGCACTCTCGTATAAAGCACATTGACATCAGGTATCATTTCATCCGAGACTTAGTTGAGAGAAAGATAATAAGTCTTGAACATGTGGGAACAGAATACCAGCTCGCAGACATATTCACAAAAGCATTAGACCTAGAGACCTTCTCTCGACTGAGAAGAGATCTCGGTATGTGCATAGTCTAGTTCGTGTTGGGTTTGATGTTATGACACCCACTAGTTATCATCAGTCATAACATCTGTATAATTTGCATGCATCTTTATTTTCTTTTTCATACATCATTTGAATGCATTGTGTCTGAACTTAAAGAGAAATAAGATTACGTGTTGTAATAAAATTGTTGACAAACGAACTAACTACCTCTATTTGGTGATTGTGAAACTCTCCCACAGAAACAGGTTTTTCTCCCAGGTCCAAAAACAAAAGGTGAAATCAGCAATTGCTAAAGATGCAATAATTTTCTTCTTATCTTAAAAAGATGAAGAAAATCTAGACTAAAAGTCCGATCTTTTTATTTCACCTTATTGAGTGATTTTGACGTTGTATTAACTCGGGTTAAGGGGTTTGTTTTTCATTGACTTCACATTTGAAAATGTTAGGTCTGATGTCATCAGTCATAAAAAAACAACACTGATCAAAATCTCTGAAAAATTTGTGTGTATTTTCTTTCTTTTTAGGTCATGTTTTTAGGCATAATTTAAGACATTCATATTTTGTGAATTTGCCTTAGTGCTGATTGTTCTGTTTCCCTTAGGTCTGGTGTTGACAACACCCTTTATAGAAGTATGATTGGTAGTCTTCTTTATCTAACTGCCAGCAGACCCGACATCATGTATGCTGTGTGTTTGTGTGCAAGGTATCAGGCCAATCCTAAGGACTCACATCTGAAATGTGTTAAAAGAATAATTCGTTATGTGGGGGGAACAAGTGAGTTAGGATTGTGGTACACCAAAGAAACATGCACTGAATTGGTAGGGTATACAGACTCAGACTGGGCTGGAGACGTAGTTGATAGGAAAAGTACCACAGGGGGTTGTTTCTTTTTGGGGAGTAATTTAGTTTCTTGGTTTAGCAAGAAACAAAACTGCATTTCTTTGTCTACAGCCAAGGCCGAATACATTGCGGCAGGGAGTGCCTGTACGCAGCTCCTCTGGATGAACCAGATGATTGAAGACTACGGTCTCCATAGCAATATTCTGACCGTACTATGTGACAATACGAGTGCAATYGAYATCTCAAAAAATCHAGTTCAGCACTCTCGTATAAAGCACATTGACATCAGGTATCATTTCATYCGAGACTTAGTTGAGAGAAAGATAATAAGTCTTGAACATGTGGGAACAGAATACCATCTCGCAGACATATTCACAAAAGCATTAGACCTAGAGACCTTCTCTCGACTGAGAAGAGATCTTGGTATGTGCATAGTCTAGTTCGTGTTGGGTTTGATGTTATGACACCCATAGTTATCATCAGTCATAACATCTGTATAATTTGCATGCATTTTTATTTTCTTTTTCATACTTCATATGAATGCATTGAGTCTGAACTTAAAGAGAAATAAGATTACGTGTTGTAATAAAACTGTTGACAAACGAACTAACACCCTCGATTTGGTGATTGTGAAACTCTCCCGCAGAAACAGGTTTTTCTCCCAGGTCCAAAAATAAAAGGTCAAATCAGCAATTGCTAAAGATGCAATAATTCTCTTCTTATCTTAAAAAGATGAAGATAATCTAGACTAAAGGTCCGATCTTTTTATTTCACCTTATTGAGCGATTTTGACGTTGTCATTAACTCGGGTTAAGGGGTTTGTTTTTCATTGACTTCACCATTTGTAAATGTTAGGTCTGATGTCATCAGTCATAAAAAACAACACTGATCAAAATCTCTGAAAATTTGTGTGTATTTTCTTTCTTTTTAGGTCATGTTTTTAGGCATAAATTAAGACATTCATATTTTGTGAATTTGCCTTAGTGCTGAATGTTCTGTTTCCCTTATTCAATTCCTATTCTGACGTCTCTTAATTCTAGTTGAGAATGTGGTTATTTGACTGTTCCAGTGGAGCTATGATCGACAGTGCTGAGGAGGTAATATGAGACTAAATTCCTCTTAATCTCTCATAAAATGTGTGCTTTGTATTTTTATGGTGATGGTTCATTCCTTAGGATTTTTTTTCTAAGGTTTACTGTCCTTTTGTTTTAATGGGCCTCCTGCTGGTGGGCTTGAAGTGTAGTGGCGTTTGCTAAGGGTTAGTGGGCCGGTCTTTCAGATTGGTATTATTTTTTTAAGTAAGTTTTTTTTTGGAGTGGGAGATTGTGTAAATCTTTTTTCCTTATCTCCTCAGTTTCTCTCTCTTCTCCCCAACGGTAAGTTTTTTTTTCTTTTCTTTAAAAAGCGGATTTTCTTACCGTTTTGGCCCACCTCAACTCTCTCTCACCTGAATTTTCAATTTCCTTCTCAAACTGAAATTCCTTACATTATTTAGGTTTTAACTGGTCTCTGTTGAGTTTTGTGTTGAGAATTGCAGGATGTCAAAGTCACCCTCCAATTCTAGGGTTCTTAATCTTCCAGCAGGGGTTGCATGCTCCGATGAACAGGCCGTTCCACCCATGCCCAGATTTGGGGGGCTGGACATTCGCGAGGAGATAGGTGTTGCGTTCGCACGACACCCGTCACCAATTGTGTCAGAACCCAGTGGTTCAGTTCCGACAACCCCTCTTGACATAACTCCGGTCACTGCACCATCTGACGCCACACCTGTGGCCCAAGTGATTCCCGGTCAGCAGGGCAATGAAATTGACGTCGACAACCCTCCTGACCTTCATCTTATTGCCGAAATTTTTGGCCGCTCCGGTGACCCCACTTTGAAGCGGTCACGGCGATTAAGAAATATTCCTCCGGGGATTGTTCTGCCGGCAGTTCCCAAGAGCCGTGCCGGGCCACGTCGTTTTGTTCCTATAGAGCATATGAATCTTGTTGAGAATGTTACTGAAGCCACGGATTCCGATGATGATGAGTACGTGCCTCCGGCTGCTGTCTCTGCTCCACCGACCTCAAATGTTCCTATAGCTCCCAAAAAGGGGCGTGGACGCCTGAAGCAGACAGTTTCTCTAAGAGAGAAGAAGAACCCTCCAGCTTCGATAAAAGTTTCTCCAGGCTCCACGGCGACTGAATACTCAAGCGATCCGTATGAGATAGTGGATTTCTTCACTGGTGAAGTATCCAGTTCCGCTAAACCTGTTGTTCATGAACCTCCTGTTATTTCCACTCCTCCGACTTCTCCAATATTTGATGCTGATCTTGAACGATCCCCTGATGATTCTGATGAAATTCCCCTTGTGCACCTGCTAAATTCCGTGAAAGCCGCTAAAAAGAAAGCAAAAAGGAATTCCATGGTTGTGGCTGTTGATGATGTTCAGCAGGCTGGTGTTGGGACTGGTGACATGTCACTTGAAGCAACATCTCCAATCCCTGTTGCCGTTTCTCCTTCCCACTCTCTTTTAGGTACGGAGAATGACTCTGCTCCTCTAGACACTGAGTCTTTACCTGTTGAGGATGATGAAGCGCCTGTCTCTGATGAGGTGGAAATAGAAGATATTGTTCCTTTTTCTGCCAAATTTTTGTCTTCCCAGGCTGAGGAGTTTTTCTCGATTTTTAAGTCCCGTGGCATGATTGATGAATGAAGAGTCCCTGTTGAACTGTTCAAGCGTCAAAATCTGGTTGCCTTCCTTGAGCACAAGGGCCTGTACTCGACAGTCTCCAGCTCCATGCCGTTTGTTCGGGATGTTGTGGTGGAATTCTACTCTAATCTCCTGCCGTCAATTGCTGAGGCTACTTATGTTAATTTTGGGAAGGTGTTTGTCCGTGGACAGATTTATGCGTTCACCCCTGCATTGATCAATTTAGCGTATGGGTTTGATGATTGTCGTGAGGACTCCACTGTTGATGACATGGATGCGGTCATTGGTTTTTTGTCGGGCGGACTGCTCACCACTTGGCGAGAGCAATTACCCAGCACGCGCTTGACATCCCTGTACTCGGTCCTGCACAAATTGGAGGTTTTCAATTGGGTTCCTTCAAAGAACTCGACCGTGTTGACCAGGCCTCAGGCTCAGTTCTTGTACAAAATAGGGAATGGGCTCCAGTTTGATTTCGGCCAGCTTGTATTTGACATGGTCACAAGGTTTGCTTCCTCGAAATCCTCTTCATCTTTATGCTTTCCCTCTTTGATTTACAGCATCCTGGAGAGTGAGGGGCTCACTCCTACTGTGAATGATATCCTCACTGGTGAGGCGGAGTGGTTCACCTTGAGAAGCCAGCATCTCTCTGGAGCCCGCATTGTTGACCTGCCCTGGATTGCTCCACTTCAAGTTGGTGACGCCTCTGATATTCCTGTCACTGAGGATATCATGGTCCAGTTGTTGGCCCCTGTTGTTCGTGGTCAAGTGGCTCTGCTTGATGCTCAGATTTCTCAGCTGGATAGTCAGCGTGCTCAGCTGGTAGCTTTGCGGGGATCCTTGTGTGAAGCCCTTTTGGTTTCTGAACAAAAAGGGGGAGATAAAAGTCATGACGGTGCTGGTGGTTCTGTTGCTGCAAACTCTGCCAGCGACAAGCGGAAAAAGAGGATAAGACGCAGAAACAGGTTTTTGAAGACCTTGAAGAAGAAGCTGAGGAAAAGGAAAGCCACTGGTGAAGAGGCATCTTCTCATCTCGGAGGGCGAAGAAGGCTCGCGGTGTTTAGTGCTTTCCGTAGTTTGTTTTGCTGTTAGATTGTCTGGTTGAACAATTTTTTTTTTTTGCTTTTGGTATGTTTACTACTTATTTAGGGGGAGTCAAACTAAGGGGGAGTTTGCGTGTGTTACTTTTGAACTTTTGAAATGCGTCATGGTGTTTTTGTCCAGAAAGGCGAAAGGGGGAGATTGTTGGGAATATTATTTTCAACAATATTTCCTTGTTTGTAGTTTGCCTTTCTTAGGACTTTAGTATTTTAGGACTCTAGATATTTTTCTTAGTTGGAGTCTAGGATTTTATTTAGTTTCCAAAATACTTAATTAACTTGCTTAACAAGACTAGGAGTCTTTATTTAAGATAAGCAACCAAGACGCAAAAGAGGACGTACGAAAAGAATTAAAGCAGAACGAGAAGAGAAGACTCTGAGTTTTGGTGGATAATTAGAAGAATTACAACGTTGCGTAACCAATGGAGGAATTCGACTAACGAGGAAGCGAAGAGTTTGTTGTGTATCAAGTTTTTGATACTATTTGTTTTCTTATATTACTTTTTATTATTTCGTGTTTGGATCTGAACGATTTGAGAAGTAATATATTTTATGGGTTTGTTCACCCAGGTTTATAAGCTGGTTAGCTTATAAACTGAAATTAATTCTTGCTTATTTTTACTTTTATTTCCGCTGCTATCTAAAATTCAGTTGATGTTAAGTCTGGTGACTCTTATCACGAAACATAACATCATATCTAAAAACTGCATTTCTACAAAACTACAGTTATAAAAATTGAGCCACATACAATTCTCTTCGAGGCGTCCCCACTTCTCTCTCACATAGGTGATTTTTTTATTAGGAGTAGATTACAGTACTCTGCTCGGCTCTCCAACTCAAGAATCATTAAAAGCCAAATACTTATCCTCCCTCCATAAATATAATTGTTTAAATAATGGATAAGGAATAACTTCACCTATAGTGAAGCTACGAGCCTTTATACAAATAGTTTATCCGTTTGAACCTAGATCTTGGGATCTCCAGTCAACTAGGTTGAGTTTTATGTCAACTCATATTTCCAGAGACTTAAGTCACATTTCTTTTTGTGACTTCACAACTAACTCTCAATATAAACATTTGGTTAACAGATCCGTTTATCTATTCTTTAGTTTCACGTAGTCAACAACGATAACTTCAATAGAGATTAGTTGTCTAAATATAATCAGGAGCTTCTTATTACTTATAATACTTAATTATAAGTATAATCTTGCAATCAAATAGTTGTAGCTTTCTTGGGTGTAAGTATTAAAACTTTAGCAAGGCACACCCAACATTTCCACTATATATGATAATCACACTTATAAGTGAATTAAAGTGGTCCAATATTTCTCAATTGTTTCAACACAAGTCTTACACTTTTCTTTATGAAATATTAATATATCACTCAAGTTAATTAATTTTCATAAAGTATTATAATTACAAGTCTTAAATAAGTTAATCGAAGAATTATTCTCAACAACCGTTACAAAGAGTTTAACGGTCAAACTCTTTCATTGTAACATTCCATTACAACGGTATATTCATGATATAACTGCTATACAAGAAATTAGCATCTCAAATGCATTTGGATTTTATCTTATTCTTACTCATTTAAATTAGGGGATCTTTAGACAAGAACCGTGCTTAGGTTCAAAGTGGTCAAGGAAGTATATCTTCTATTACCATTCATTGAACCATAAGTCATTGAGTTTTTCAATTTTATTCAATACGTCCATATACTCTTAAGAAGAGTCTCGCATATGTGTTTGGATTCTTCTTTGTAACATAATCTCGAAAGGTTATAATACCCATTTTAATAAGCACAAAGACCCAATATTTATGACTTTTCATAATTCTCCATTGACTTTTCGAGTTGTATATGAATTTAGCAAATTCAATACTCATCTTTATGAGATCGTTTATCTCATGTTAGCTCTCTTATCTCACTATCTACTTTATTTGACCAACAAGGTCACGTTTGACTCAATTGAAAACTAAAATGCTATGAGTGGCTCCATCATTAAATTTCAAGATCAAATTTGAAATTAGATCCTTAATTCAACATTAGAATTTATAATTTTTTTTCTCAAAGCGGGGATGAATATCCCCTGAACAATCTATTGCCTAGTTTAAAGCTAGTTCAGCGAGGTAGTTTACTTACAGACTCGATAGTTTTGAAGGTAGAAAGAAGATAACTCGTTAGAGTGAGTTTACTAGCTGACTTGTTTAAGTAAAGAAAGAATGCTTAGAGCAAATAGAAGGAGGAGGGATTCTTAATAGCCTACCGAGCCTTCTCAAGATCAGCTCTCTTAGATGCCGCAATGTTAACCTCGGTATTCAGACTCATCCGTTCAGCTCTAGTAACGTGAAGATCATCAATCGTCGTCTGACAATAAGCCCTTCTCGCTTCTCCCCTGGTGTCGGGAACTTTCTAGCATAATCTTCTTGTTTATAGAGAGGATTTGATAAACTATCTTCGACACCAGAAATGCATCTCCTTCGCCCGCGCGAGAGACTTCTATGCCAGCCGGGAATAACGTTCTTTCTATTCTATCCCATTCCATTCCAGGGTAGACTAATAATAAGAATCTAAGAAGTAGTCGTCGTCTGACCAATCAACTTGAACACCTAACCGCCCGGGTCGGCCCATTTTAGGAAGCCCTAAATGGAATGGCTCTCTTAGTTACGTTGTTCCCCGACACGAGTCCCCACATCAGCTTTTCTCCACCGAAACCCAAGAAATTGGAGTTCAGATTTATAAACCTATTGAACTTTGAAAGCCCAAAATTTAAAATTTAATTAATTTCGAACTCAATTCAAAATTTAGGCCCAAACATTAGTTTTAAGTCAAACTAAAAACTAGACTTAATATATCATCAATTGTCAAGCCTAAAAATATTAATATTAAGCCCAGACAATTATACAAACAAAGGTACAATGTTTATAGGGGAAATTAAAGGATATACTAACTTAAAATTTTCTTTTATAATTTTACGATCAGTGCAAGATTTTTACAATTATACTAGATTTTCTTATTATTTTAATTAATTACGTATGTTTTTAGGGTTTTTTATTTGAGTTGATATATAGTTTCAAGTCAGTACTATTTGGTCTCGAATGTTAAATTTAGTTGATATATTTTTTGATTAAAAATTTTTGAATTCGAGGATTTAGGTTGATGTATCTAAGCATCAACAAGGGTTGATAGCGAAGAATTTAGGTTGATAACCTCGAAACTCATTTCAAACAACAGTATTTTTTTTGAGTTGATATATAACTCGACTATAATACTTTTGCAACTCTTTTCAATTCTTTTCAGGTCTAGTATTTTGAGTTACACCGATTAATTAATTTTAGTTGATATATCCTTCCGATGCATTAGAATTTGAGTTGATAACGAAGAATTTATTTTGATAACGGATATTTAGTTGGGGTGTTTGAGTTATATTCGTATATTTATAAATAAGGTAGGGTTGTTGAGTTATATTCATATATTTATAAATTTTTTAGAAGATAAAAGTTTTATCAGTACATTTCTTCCATTCAAATCCACCCGAAACTTTTAAACTCTTTTCAAGTTGTAATATACAAAATAAAACTTTTATCTTCTCAAACTTTTTTCAAAATCGCCGTATTTGGGACTTTTATCTCCTCGTTTCAAGTCAGCAGTATTTGGTGGATATATAAACCACGGTTAATTTTAATTGATATATCTCTTCTGATTAAGAATTGATAACTTCAAAACTCTTTTCAAGTAAAAGTATTTGGGTTGATACTGCAATATTTTTACAACTATTTTCAAGTCCAGTATTAAGTATTGATAACCTCAAAACTCTTTTCAAGTAAAAGTATTTGGGTTGATACTACAATATTTTTACAACTATTTTTAAGTCCAGTATTTGAGTTGACTTTTTGCAACTATTTTTTTTGCAACTATTTTTAAGTCCAGTATTTGAGGTGACACCGACAAGTGAATTGTTTGAGTTATATTCGTATATTTATAAATTTTTTAGAGCGATTGTAATTTTTAAACTTTTTAAATAGGCAAATTTATAAACTTCCCATTTAATTTATTGAGCCCAATATTTTATGCCCATGAATCGGCTCAGCACATTACGACATGTGAATTGAAATTGATATTGGACCTAAAGCCCCAAATTCGCCTTTATCTCAAAGAGAATTAAGCCGCCATTACCATCAACAACTACGATCGCGGACAAAATCCAACATTGCCTCGTGAGCAGGCTGCCTGTGGATTGACTGGTGGTCGGCGCTCAACATTTCAGAAACACTGGCCGCAGCAACCACCGAGGTCAGAAAACCAGCCACGATGGCTGGCTCCGCTGTAACCAGATGGTCGCGCACAACCAGGTCCGTTACATTCCACCACCAAAATTCATAAATTAGTTTTGCAAAATTGAATTTCTTCTGCTCCACAATTCTTCTGTTTCATATTTGTTTGATTTTGATAATACCAAATGATTTTAGTTTTAGAAGACATTGATCACTCAGAACTCTTCGATTTCACGAGTCCCCTTCTGGTTTGTGCATACCGGAACAAATGAGATTGATTTGCAAAAATCAATTCTCATGAAAAGTAAAGTTGTATAAACAAGATTTTAGCACATAGCTATTATGACAAATCAAAACGGCATTTTCATATAATTCTTGCTTTCATATTTTGTAGGAATTTGTATTGGTAGATTACAAAAAAAAAAAAAAATCTGTTTTAATTTTGTAGGGAAAATTATACAAAATAATCGAATATGGATATTTTATAATACAAAATCGTCAATCATTTTTACAAAAATAACAATACGTTTTAAGTAAAACAGATTCGTCCCCTATTCCGAACATCTGATTTATAAGATAAGACAAGACGGGTAAACCGAATTACTTATCGTCTCCGGCAAACTGAATATTATGCTTGAATTGTATCACCAAAAAATGAGGCCAAAATAACTTTTAGATCAAGATGCATAATTTATTCTAACATATGCAATATGTGGAATTGTGTTGTGTTTGATTGTTGTATTTTTAGCCTCTATTTATAAGCTAACAATTAGGCCTTTCATTCTTGTAAATTAAGATATATAATGGGGAGTTATACACCACCGCAATCTCCATTAGTGTAGGAGTTACAAGTCTTAATTACATAAATTATCCAAACACTTGGATAATAGGTACTTCATAATTTTCCAACAAAGACAATTTAAAATTTTCTTGATCACATTTACATAGTTTTCCTGTCTGTATATTGATTTCTTGTAGCCTAAATCTCCCGAGGGGCAATTTGAAACAAACACTAAGGTAGTATTTACCAAAATTTTTAGATTTTGTTGGTAAATATTTATCGACAATTTGAAACAAAGACGGTATTTTTGCATTTTCCAAGGATAATATCATATTTTAATGCATACGGTATGTTTGTACCTGTCTTCCATCCAGGAAACACTATACAAGTCACCCAAGCAGGTATCGTATTCTTCCTCGCAGTAGGTTGCCCAGCTTAGCTCTGTAGAATTTGATGCAGTTGTTGCATATATGTTCATACCTTCAGGAAGTAGACCTTCAAATATACTTCCACCTTCTTCTTCCTCGCAGTAGGTTGCCCAGCTTAGCTCTGTAGAATTTGATGCAGTTGTTGCATATATGTTCATACCTTCAGGAAGTAGACCTTCAAATATACTTCCACCTTCACAAGCTTCGAGGTAAAAAACCTATAACAATATATCATTGAAATAAATTAAAAATCAGGTTTTGTCATATATTGAAATAAATTAAAAAATCAGGTTTTGTCTTGGAGACGTAAAAAAATAAAACTAATAATAATAATAACAAAAATCAATGCCTGAGGTTATGCAAAAATATTTCAAAAACTTTACTTGCATTTATAAAAATGTTATGGTCCGGAGTTTTGTAATTTTTAAACTCCTCTAAAGTTTTTTTTTCTTAATTTGAATACCCAAACTTCTGTTGTTTGTTTTTAATTAAAATATTTTCATTTATTTCCTAATTATATTATTTCTTCTATTAAAACACCTCCTAAAATATATATTTTTTCTTCGGTTGCTTTCCACTGACTGATTCTGTTCAAAAAATCGTTGGAATTTGAACACAATATGCTAAAAGTTTAACAATCTTTATATTGACAACGTGTAGAACCCAAATATCCAAACAATTTTGTAAGTTGATGCTAAAAATCTGTAAATGGGGCCAAAACCAGTGTGCATCGTTGACTGCCCGTTCTAACTCTTCCGGCATCAGTTTATAAAATTGTTCGAATATTTGGGTTCTACTTGTCGTGAAGAAGATTTCAATATTATGATTTGCGAAGTTTTTCACATCTCGTTCAAGTTTCAATGATTTTCAGATGGAATAAGACACTGGAAGATAGAATAGTTTAGCAAGTAAAAGAAAAAGGACTTTAGAGGTAAATAAAAATTTTCCATCGTAATTATTATCCAAACAATAAAGTTTACAGAAGATGGTAGAGATTAATTGATTTACCAAGCTCTTGTATGTTCCAAACTGATGCTTCATTTTCAAGACCTTTATTAGATCATTCGCAATTATGTAAGGTGCATTAGGCATCCCTGAGCATACATGTAACATCGTGAATAAGCACAAGTCGATGCAAATATTGTGTGGGTGTATATTTCCCAGCACTTCAAAGAAAATGATTACCAACTTTAAGAATGGAAATATCAAAACACACTATTTTTTCCCTCATAAACTTATATATTATTTATTTATTTTAATTAGTGTTTACAAATACTCCCTATATATATATATATATATCGGATCAACACACTCAAACAAACACACTCCCTAAACAAATTTTTTATTAGCTTGCTTTGAAACATTAATTAAATTGAATAATTATGATGACACAATGACACTGACGAAACAATTCCAAAAAAAAAAAAAAAAGATAAAAAAAGGAGATAAGTAATTTTATATAAAGAAAAAAAAAAAAGAAATAATGAAAATGGGCAATTAAGGGTTTACTAACCAAGAATCCCTGGAGATCCATGACCTGAAAAGAATATGAAGATATGATCATTCGGACCACTTTTTACTACCTTTCTACTGCCTCCGTTCACCGCAGTTTTGTTCCCCAGAATCACAGCATACAAGTTGTCGGCGGTTACCTGATGTCCAACATAATCCTGTGATCTCAAAAAAACTCACCATCTTAAAAAAAAAAAAAGAAGAAGAAAAAGGATTTATTTGCAATAAGACAGATGGAACGACACGAACCTTTGGGACTTTGTAGTAGACATTGGTACCGTTAGGTTTGTTAACGATGGTACTTGGCTTAGGGTTCTCTGAGTTATGGGCAATGTCGTCGTACATAAAAACAATGATGTGTTTATCCTCGAGACCACCTCTTTTTAAGATTTGATACGCATGGCATACATCAGCCTATTACAAAACACAAGTAAAAAGGACTTCTAACCGATATTTTTTTTGAAAGGAATATCCTTTTTGATTTCAGGTTGTAAAAAGAAAATGAAAGCTATTGTGATGTGAAATAAACAAAAAGATAATAAAATTGGTAATTGATGAGAGCAAGATCACCTGGTGCCTGTAATTCAAGTAATGATGGGATCCAGCCACTAGGACAGCCCATCTGGTCCCGTTGGAACCATGATTGTGTGTCCCGCGGAGGAACCGGCCAGCTTCGGAAGGGAGATCATCCCGGCCGTTGGCAACAGTCGAGAATGAGATTGCAAGCAGGAAAAGTGCACCTGTGATCATCATGTATATCGTCTCTTGCGGATAGTATATATTTATGTAAAAGATGTTCGAATTTGGAAATGGGTGGTGAATTGATGAATATATATATAGAGAGAGGATATTTGCTGACGAGGAATTAGTGCATGCACACGGTTTTTCTTTTAATTATTTGTTTTCTATAAAACCATATTTTGTGGGCACCATGTCTATCACCCCCTACATTTACAATTATAGATTTCTTAATTTAAAACGCTTAAAATTGATCTAATAGTTTCTATTAAACCCCACTAAGTGAAGAATAGTGCCGTGAAGACACTGTAAAAGTACCCAAAAGTATTATATAATAAACATATTACTACTTTATAATAAAAATACTAATTCTTATTTCTCTAATAAGATTTAAGTTTTTATTGAAAATCAACCATATATATAAAATAGATTTTTATTATATAATATTAATCCTTTTATTATATATCAACTATACACAACAATAATACTTTTATTATTTAATATTAATTTATTTATCAAATAAGAAAAAAATACGAAAAAAAAATTGATCCACTCACTTAATTAGATTTAATGTCCATAAGTAACTTTAAGTGATATCACAATTAACTCCCTCCATTTTGTATTAAATGATATTTTAGCTTGTAATTTTTCTTTTTTACATAAATGTCATTTTACGTATATTTGACTATTATTTCCAATTCTCTCCCTATACAAATCCTAAGAAATATCATATTTTGAAATTTATCATTAACACTTGACTTTATTTCATTCATAATTACAGTAATGTCAGGGATTGTAGGGATTTACATATAAGGGAATATTAGACATTTAATTTTTAATTAAGCAGTTTGAATCAAAAAAGTCATTTAATATGAAATGGATGGAGTGTGTGTGTGGATGGGTGTGAGAAAAATTGTTTTTTTGGTCCATTATATTGTCCACTTTCCAATTTAGGACCAAGATATTGTCCACTATCAAAACACATACATGAAGTTGGCAGAATCATCAAAAAATGTACAAAATTACCCCGATCGGGCTTTTTTGCTGACGTGGCGTGATTCAATAATTTCTTATCATTTTTTTTTTATTTTTAAACATTAATTGAACACAAAAACCTGAAAAAGAAATCATTTTTGGTCCATTATATTGGCCACATTCCAAAAAAGGTACGTGACATTGACCATCATCAAACCGCATCTGCTAAGTTGACCAATTCATCAAAAATAGTCCAAAAAAGGTTTGGTCGAGATTTTTACTGAAGTGGCGTTAGCTAATTCTTTTTATTAATAATTATTTCCTAGTATAAATTTCTATAATTATTTTATAATTTCTTAATATTTATTTTATGTTTTTATATTAATCTTAGATTTTTAATCATTTTTGAGTGATTCAAATTTTATTGATTAGGTAAAATGAAAAAAAAAAATGGAGGACAAAACATATTTGTAATGTTTATAATTATAGAAAAAATAAAAATATAGCACCACGCCACGTCAGAAAAATGCTCCAATCAAGCTTTTTTGGATCATTTTCGATGAATTGGCCAACTTAGCAGATGTGGTTTGATGATGGTCAGTGTCACATACCTTTTCTGGAGTGTGGCCAATATAATGGACCAAATTGATTTCTTTCTCAGGTTTTTTTTGTTCAATTAATGTTTAAAATAAAGAAAAATGACTATTGAATCATGCCACATCAGCAAAAAAGTCTGATTGGGATAATTTTGTACCTTTTTTGATGATTTTGCCAACTTCGTGTATGTGTTTTGATAGTGAATAATATCTTGGTCCTAAATTGGAAAATGGACAACATAATGGACCAAAAAAGCAATTTTCCCATGGGTGTGTTTAAGGCTCAATCTAACACAAAGCAATTGAATAATTTTGATGGTTGAGTAGATGCCGAGTTAGGCAATAGAGTAAAATCCCTGATTAAATCAATAATATACTAATATATGAGTATTTTCGTTCTTTTGTCAATTTTATAAATAACACCGAATTGTTCATCAGATAGTAATACAGGTGAATAAACTTAGCACTTCGTGTCTATAAAAAATTCACCCAAAATTTCGTCAATAACTTCTACCATCCAAGCAAATTTAAAATTTGAATAAAATAACTCTTTTAAAAATTAATTATTTTAAAAAACATCTTTTTTTAATCTTTAATATTTTTTTGTTTGTCTTAAAATCTTGATAATTCATATTGTGCATGATTTTAAGTGGTATTATGTATAAATATAAAATGGAATATGATATCATCAACTAACTAAATATGCACATTAGTGTTTAGAGAAAATGCACGATAGTGTAGTGAGAATGCATAAAAGTCATTGAATGACTGTTGAAACATTAGTTACATGACATGTACATTAGTCCCACCGTAAATGCACATTAATATCATAAAAAAAGGACAATATTATTAGTGAAAATGCACATTATTCATTAATGACCAGTGCAACATTAGTTACATGCATAATATATAGTTGACTGGACATGCACACTAGTGTCACTGATCATGCACAAATAATCATATATTCATTTTCTTGAAATTTGAAATCAAAATTTTCTATGGATGTAATGACAATTATGATATCAATCACCGATTATTGCAACACCAGACATGAGAATTATTGTTAATGAACATGCACAATAGTGTCAGTGAACATGCACAATTGTCTTTTTTTTCTTTTTTTTTTAGTTTAATATCCTAATTGTATAAAAATCAATAACTAATTATCATATTAACACTTATTATTTCCATTTTAGTTTCATTAGACATGCATAATAGTATCACCGAAAATCTATAATAGAGTTACTCAATGTCCACAGTAGTATACGAGAAATTGTAATTATTTAAAAAAAATTAGAATTAAAAAAATAATCAAACTGGAACTCATTCTAACTTGATCATAAACTCTCTCCATCCCTCTCTCTCTCTCTATATATATATATGTGTGTGTGTGTGTGTGTGTGTGTATTTCACCCTAATATATATTCATTCTAACTTCGTTTTTGTGGCTGTTGTTTTTTTTCTTTATTTATTTATTTGTGCTTGAGGTAAGTTTCTTTTCTTTTTCTCTCTCTTCTATTTTCACATAAAACAAAATATCACATCTAAAAGATTTATTTGAGAAAAAAGGTCCCCAGATTAAACAACCAAATAAATAATAAATAAAATCTATTCGAAAAAAACACTCCAAATGTCTGATTGAAAACTTTTTATTCATCCTGATCTTACTATCTGAATCATTGTGAGTCTCGTAGAATAGATGAGAGATTTTCAATTCATCCAATATTATTAATTGAATCATTAGTTTTCATGAGTCTCATAGTTGCAAGGTATTAGATAAAGACAATAATCTGAATTCACGTGGGAAATTTTATAAAATATTGATTCGAAACTTCTAAAAGATATGTTTGAATAAAACACTCACACTTGATAAAAAAACATCTAAAATCTTCCATGAGGAGGAGGTTTAATATAATAAAATTTTCATTCTAAGTAAAAGTATATATATTTAATTTTTCATAGTTTACCCATCACAAATAATAAATTCTCCATACATATTTTAATTTCGGATATTGGTCAATTTTGAACAATAATAAATTCTCCACACTAATTTTAAATTCGGATATTCAGTTATTTCTGTACACACATAATCCAACTAAATAAAATTTCTCTTAAAGCTTGGAACGACCATAATTCATATATTGGATGAATATTAATTTATTTGAAACTTTGAACTCAAAATATGCTTAAACCATCCCCTGATATAATTCTTTATTGATGCATATTTATATTGAAAATGCTTAGTAATAAATATTCTTATTTCTCTTGAAGTAATTTGTTTTGTCCCGTCTATGCATTTATCGAAAGTATGTATTAAAACTTAATGGTATAAATTCTGATTTTGCTATAAAATAAATTGAAATCGACGATTAGAAGTTAATGATAGTGAAAGAGTTGAGATCATATTGTGATTTATACTTGAAAAATCAAAATTCTACACCATATAATTACAATATTTAAAATTTTGATATATATATATATATATCACCCCTATATATTAATGCAAAATCCTCATAACTTATGTGTCTGCTTCGCATGCTTCGTTAGGGAAATAAAAAATTATGGTGCTTCGTTTGCTTATGTGTCATCCGAGCCTAAATATTTACCTAATTTAATACTTTTCTTTTTATTGTATCTTACCTAATTTGACTTTTTTATTATAGTTTTACTTATTCAATACTTTTCTTCAATTCTCCTAATATAAAAACATAAATAAGTCATATATAATCAGTAGATAAGATCTAAATTAGTTATTTTAATTAAGAGACAGTCTACATATGAAACAATTTTAATTACAAAAAAAAATTATGAAAATAATTAAATAAGTTATTGATAATAGAATTTAAAATAATTTTATTTTTGGAGTTTCAAATATTCTATATAGGTAAATATGAGTTATTTACAATAATCTAAGTATGTAACTAAATATTAGTAATGTATTCAATTTAAATATAAATATATTAAATTATATACTAATAATTAATAAACATTATTAGATACCAGTACAATGCGACACGGGTTGAGGGTATGACATCTTTTAAATATATAAAGTATGTAATTAATAATTATTAACGAATTTATTCTAAACATTAATATATAAAATGATTTGATAATAATAATTAATAAAATAGATATTACATGGGTTTATAATGTGACACGTTTTGAATTTTTGTAAGTATGTAACTAAGATTATTAATGAATTTAATTTAAACATCAAATAATTATTTAATATTTATAATAATTAATAAATAGAACATACATCTACAAGGCACGAGTTGAGAATACATTGTTTTAATTTTTTTTAAATTTAAAAATCTATTGTTATCATAAATATTTTTTTATATTTATCTTTTGATAAGTCCCGTGTAATACACGAGTATTAAACAATATATATTAATTCAAAATTTTCCTAATTTATGTGTCTGCTTCATATGCTTCGTTTGGATAATAAAAAAGAATTGTGATTCAGTTGCTTATGTGTCATCCGAGCCTAATATATACATAATTTAATATTCTTTTTTTATTGTATCTTGCCTAATTTAATATTTTCTTTTTATTATATTTAGCCTAACTTAAAATTTTTCTTTTATTATATTTTGTCTAATTTAATAATTTTCTTTTATACTCCTAATATTAAAATATAAATAAGTCATATATAATTAGTAAAAAAATCTAAATTAATTAATTTGATTAAAAGACAAATTACATATGAAATAATTTTAATTACAAAAAAACTTATTTATGAAAATAATTAAATAAATTGTATTTATAATAAAAGTTGAAATAATTTATTTTTGGAATTTTAAATATTTTGTATAGTTAAATTATGATATAATTGCAATAAATTGAGTATGTAACTGAATATTAGTAATGATTCAGTCTAAATAAAAAAAATTTATATAATAATAATTAATTAATATTTATCAGACAATGACACAATCCGAGAAGGTTTGAGAGTATGACACCTTTTGAAATTTTCAAAGTATGTAACTTTAATTATTAAAAAAATTAATCATAACATAAAAATATAAATTAAATTAATTATAATTAATTAATATATATTAGATACGGGTTGAAAATGTGACATCTTTTGAATTATTATAAATATTTAAATATAATTATTAACGAATTTAATATAAATATTAAAATATAATATTAATTAATAATTATAATAATTAATAAATTGAACAGGGTACTGGTTGAAAATACATCCTTTCAATTTTTTATTTTAAATCTAAAACTTTGTAATTTTCACAAATATGTTTTATATTTAATATTTTGTAAATCACGTGTAATACACGGGTGTTAAACTCATATATATATATATATATATATGTGTGTGTGTGTGTGTGTGTGTGTGTGTGTGTGTGTGTGTGTTCCCAAAAGTGCATTTTTATATTATTTGCCAAACATTGCACATGTATTTGATGCGGATTTGACTATATATGATGGCGAAAACACACCTTAATTTGTTCTTAATCTCGCTTGTATGCCTTTATTCCTTGGATACTGAAAATACAGGGGGGAATATAGCTTAGAAGAAGTTAAAGAAAAAAGAAAGTAGGAAAAAGAGAGTGATATATGAATAGTGTTGGAAAAGTTAAAGAGTGATATATGAACAGTGCTGGAAAAGTTAAACCAGAACAATGGAATAAGAATGTTTTCTTAAAAGCCTGTTATAAAAAGAAAGCTTTTAATAATATTTTAACAAATATTCTCCCATATGTCATTTCCAATTACTTTATGGAAAAAGTGCAAGATATTAACTGATATTCTGTTTAAAACCCTTTTTATATTTGTAATTTGGATAATTTTACGGTCAGACACTCCTTGTACAAATATTTAATTTCAGATATTCAGTCAATTCTGCACCAATAATAAATTCTCTATACTGATTTCAGATATTCAATTAATTTTGGACACACGCATAACACATCTAAATAAATTTCCTCTTTAATTCATATATTGGATCAACATTAATTTTGGACATACGCATAACACATCTAAATAAATTTTCTCTTTAATCCATATATTGGATCAACATTAGTTTATTTAGAACTTTGAACTCAAATATGCTTAATTCATCTCTTGATATAATTTCTTATTGAGAAAGTTTGGTAATAAATATTCTTATTTCTCTGACGACTATATTTGAGGTTTTTTTTTTCTTGAAGTAATTTATTTTTTCTCGTCTATGCATTTACTAAAAGTAGGTAGTGAAATTTAATGGTATAAATTTTGATTTTGCTATAAAATAGACTGAAATCGACGATTAGAAGTTAATGGTAGTGAAAGAGTTGAGATCATGTTGTAATTTATACTTGAGAAACCAAAATTCTAGAACATATAATTACAGTATATAAAATTTTACTTATATATATATATATATATATATATATATATATATATATATATATATATATATATATATATATATATACACACACACACACACACACACACACAAATAAAAAAAAATTATAATATTAAACATGTATGTGTTACACACGGGTATTATGCTAGTAAAAGATAGTCTAATACCTTTAATGTTATAAATCTAACAATTCCAAATTAAAAAATTAAATAAGTAATTAAATTATAAGTCAATAGCTTTTTGTAATTCGACCATTACCTCAATAGATAAATTATTTATATAAACCAAAAAATAATTTTATAGCCTTTTAACCCCACCACCATCACCACTATCGCCTCAAACTGTTCGATGCAAACCACTGCCCAGTAGAGACAACTGAGAATGTTTCTCACATCCAGGATACAAAGGTTGGTTTCCAGCACTCAACATACCGTAGAACTTCTGGGCCTCAGAATTAGGTGGTTCTTCAACATTAAGGGCTTAATACAAAGTTCGGACAGGCTGCATTATGAACCAAATTAATGTAAGCATTTGAAGATTCTTCAGGAGCGGCGTAAGATGATCCTCCAACATGAACCTCGGGGTCAACATGATGCGTGCAATCAAGATTTGTTTCACCATTGCATGTCCAGATATATTAATCTGGTACGAATCCATTTTTAAGGAGATAAAATTTGATCTCATTTACATCGTTGCCGGGGATGGCGCCAAAATTTGATCGAAAATTTCTTAGCACTCTAAGAAATCATCTCCGCAATAGTACTGAGTCGATTGTAGAGCGGTAAGCTTTCCCGAGTCGTGTCTCTCGAGGATAGATATTATCGGCGGTCGGTGTTTTACTTAATCTCTTGTTAACCTCAATTAAACTAATCTACTCCTAAGAAAGAAATAAGTCATTGAGTGGGTTTTGAGTTTTATGCTAAAGCTTGAATTTATAAAGAAACTTTAATTAAAAAGGATTTAAATGAAAATAATGAAAATGAGGGTTTAGGGTATTCGGTTCGTCTCCACAATCAATCGGTTTTTGCCGAGCACTTAATCCACGACTCGGGGTTGTCAATCCCAAATTATCGCCGAAGTGTTGGGGTCGTCAAACCCAATTCTCGGGTTTGTCAATCCCGAGTCTCAACAAGCTCCGATTAATGGTTTTAAACGAACTTAGACCCTAAACCCATAATTTCTAAACTAGCTGCATCAAGTGCAAATTAAAACTTGCTTGAAAGTAATTAATTTTAATGACCTTAATTAAACCTAATTAATAACATTACAAAGATTAAAATCTACTAAATTAAAGAAGCTTGCAAGTCTTGAAAGAGGAATGGAGGAAAATCAAAAGCATTTGAAACTTAAAGGAAGTCAAAGAGCATTAAATGGGAAAAATGCCAAATTGATTAAAGAAGAAAGTTCCATACATCTTTCAAAGACCAAAAGTTTGTCTAGCTAAAAGAGGTAAAAAGTTTCAAGACTATGGTACAATGGAGTTTTGCAAACAAGAAGAACAACAAGCTAGAAAATGAAAAGGAGGATTTGAAATGCAATGAACAACCTAAGCTAAAAATTAAATAACCAACACCAAAGCAAAATCAACAACACAAACATAACACAACATAAAAGAGAAAAATCACTACCAATTTTTGCATTCCAACAAAAGTTTCAAGTCTTCAAACAACAAGCACCACAAATGAAGGAGGTGTCACCCACTCCAACACTTGCTTAAGAACAACTAACTAACTACTAATTAAAAACTAACTAACTAAACTAAACTGGACTAACTACTAAGCTAGCTAAACTACACTAACTAGGGTTCTTGAGCAATGAAAATGGTAAAGGCTTGGAGGAAATGGAACAAGTCCAAATTCCACCAAGGAGAGTTAGATAAGGTTGGAGAAAGATGGGCCTATAAATATAAAAACGAAGGGGCAAAATTATCAAAATGGGTCAAAACCTCTGAAAGTCCTGCATTGCAGTCGATTGACTGACAACCACTCGATCGACTGAAAGCTGTCGATCGACTGCTTCGTCCTCCAACGCCAAACTTTCTTGATTTGGACTGGTTCAGTTGATCGACTGAAGATCAGTCGATCGACTGTACACCAGTCGATCGACTGACATGGCTGCTCTCGGCTCGGTTTCTCATTTTCGCTCTAAATGTCCGCTGGCTGTCGCTTCTCATTCGCGCTGTATTCCCTTGCTTGTCCATTCCAATCCGAGTCGAGTGGGATGCCCTTAGCTTGCGCGAGACCGCTTTGGTCATCCTACGACCATAAATACAAAAACGTAAAAATATACGAAAAACTAATAAAAATCGCACAAAAGTTAGAAAAACCTAAAACTAACAAAATAGGCCAAAACGACTACTAATACCCATAATTGCAAGCAAAACACATGCAAACGCGACACAAAAAGGTAACAAAAATGCGTATAAAAAAGCACAAATCAAGAACTATGTCCTTATTTGTGAACCTAAGGTCAATTATGGGTATTAGATCTAATTAAATGGATAGATTAGATTTTTTGTATAATTTCTTATTTGATTATTTGATTAAAAGTATTAAGATTATATAATAAAAGCACTGCTGGTGTATATAAGTTGAATATTAATAAACCATTGTGATTGTATAATAAAAGCACTGCTGGTATATACTAAAAGCACTAGTTCGTAAGGTTTGAAAATAAAGGAGGGTTCTTATTAGAACCCACCCCTATATATGTATACATTATTCACAGATCATATAACATAAATATAAATTAAACAAAATATTCACTTGGCGATCACCACGACATCTAAAAAACCCCCCACTACACACTTTTGAAAACTTTTTAAAACCACCATCACATTTCGAAAAAATTTAAAATCTGTTATTGAAGGGACGAAACCTACCGGCCGGCGCCTTACACCACGTCAACTCAACCAATCACAACATGTATATATTAATAACAAATCATATAATATAAATATGAATTAAACATAAAACTGACTAGCCGATCACCACGACATTTTAAAACCACCACCACAAACATTTCAAACCACAATAATTTCTAAACAAAAAAACTAACCCCTAATTGAACCCTACTTTAATAACAATTACATAATTGAATCTTAATTAGCTTATCAAGCCCTAATTGAAGTCAATTATACCTAATCGATCCCTAGACGACCTTCAAACCCTAAATAAACCTTAATTAAATTTTAATTATAAAAGTAACCCTAAATTAAACACTAATTATAAAATTAACGCATAAATTACATAATTTTACCTAAATTGTTAATTAAATCCTAATTAACTCCTAATTAAATCTTAATTAGGTCATTAACCTCAAACACCTAAATAAATCCTAATTAAACTTTAATTATAAATTAACCTCTAAATTAAACACTAATAATAAAATTATCCCATGAATTACATAATTCTACACTAAGTTATTAATTAAATCCTAATTAATCTCTACAAAGAAAAAATCGAAAAAGCCGACAGAAATTATAGACGGGCAGCAACCCGTCGGTAAAAGGCCTGAATTACCGACGACTTTTCCGACGACAAAAATTACCGACGTACTCCCGAGGAAAGCTTCCGTCGGTGTATGTGTCCGTCGGCAAGTTCTCGAAAAGTTTGCAGCAAAAAGACTGCCAAATCTGCTGACGGAAATTGTCCATCGGCCATTTTTAAAAAATAAAAAATAAATGAGATATTAATTTCCGACGAAAATATGTTCGTCGGCTATGCTGATTTTTATTTACCGACGGAATCCTGTCTGTCGGCAACACCAAATTTTGCTACCGGCGGATTTGCCGACGGAATCCTGTCCGTCGGTAACGCCGATTCACTACCGGTGGATTTGTCGACGGAATCTTGTCTGTCGGTAAACTTAGTATAAAGAGATCTCCAGCGTGAACAGATTCATTTCACCACCCCACAACCAAAATTAGGGTTAGGGCTCGCGAGAGGAGTCGCCACCGCCGCTGCCGGAGCCGACGCAGCTGTCGGAGAACCGTCGGAGCACCGTCGGAGCACTGTCAAGCCGTCGCAGCTGTCGAAGAACCACCGAAGCACCGTCGAAGCACTGTCAACATCATATATTAAGGTATGTTATCCTTTTAATTCAAATTTAATATTTTTTTAATTTTTAATTTGATTTGAATTTAGGAATTAAATTTTGAGAGATTGAAATTGGGGTTCAATTTAGGAATTTATGCTTTATTTATGTATTTGTGAATGATTTTAGGTTCAGGGTCCATTTGTGCAATTATATTTTATTTTAGAGTTTAATTTGTAATTATTTATAAATTGGATTCGATTATAAATATTTATATAAATTAGGGCTACTTAGGTTGTGTTTAATGTATGTTATTGTTTTTAGTTATATATATATATATATATATATATATATATATATATATATATATATATATATATATATATATATATATATATATATATTATGATTGATTGATGTTGTGATTGGTTGGGTAGACGTCGGTGATGCCGTGATGTACGACGCTGGCCGGGAGATTCCGTCCCACCAATAATGGTTTCAATTTTTTTTTTTAAATGATGGTGGTTTTAAAAAGTTTTAAGTTTTTGGGGATGGTGGTTTTGAAATGAAATGTGGTGATCGGAATGTGGATGTTATGTTTACATAACATCCACATACCGACCACCACATATATTATGGTTTGTTGATATTATGTACATGTGATAATGGTTAATATTGTCAATTGATATTGTCGTTTTTAAATTATGAGTAATATAGTAAAAACAATAGGGAGTTTAATTTAATTTTGTTGTTTGATTCGATTTAGTATCAAGTATGCAGTTTGATACTAAAGTTTGAATTGTTCCTTTTATAATACATACCTTAGACCGTTTGTAATTTAGTATCAAATAAAGAGTTTGCTAAAAAAAATTAAAACTAATAATAATGATATAACCAAATTAATAATGATAATAATAATATAACCAAATTAATAAAAATAATAATGATAACCAAAATCAACAATTTAACATAATTAAAATATAATCAAACCTCCAATAATTCATAACAATTCTCCTAAATTCTTCGTTTTTACACACCAAAAAAATAAAATTAATAACAACGATATAACCAAAAATAAAATCATTAGTAATAATGATAATATAACCAAATTATTTATATTTACCTTATAGTTTTATTAGTCTCAACCAATTCCTCGATCGTCTTAACAACATCCAATTTCTCGTGATTCAAATTCTTGATCTCTAAGCTCATTTTCACAATTATAGTGCCCTATTTCTGGCACTTGATCAAAGTTACCCGAGCATCAAAACGATAGTAATTCTCATTATTAATTAGACATTTATAAACATGAAAAATTAAATTTAATAACAAATCTAGCATTTGGCACACGATTGGAAAATCTGATCATAATAATTTCATGAATTTTATCCTGGAATTTTTTTTTTTTTGTGTTGAAAAGTTGGGGTGAAATGGAAACATGGGTATATTGGTTATTTTGTTCGACTTCTTATGATTAGTAGTGACTGATGTTCCTAAAGTATTTAGGTTTCTTTATATAAACATTTAAAATTACATTTCAACTAATTTTCCGGCATCAACTCATCGATGATTTTATTTGCCTCAGTCAATAATTGCTCGATCATCTTTTTAAAAGCCTTTTTTTTTAAACTGAAAAATGTAAATGTGAACATGATAGTGCTAGTCTTGGGGTAGAGGCAAAGAAATAAATACCATGAAAAACACTGTGCTTTCTTTTACTTTTTGCCTGTACCCCAGAACTCGCATTAATATGTTTACATTTACACTTTTCTAATTGTTTTTAAAATAAAGTATTTTAAAAAGACGATCGAGGAATTATTGACTGAGGCTAATAAAATTATCGATGAGTTGAGGCCGAAAAATTGGTTGAAATTTAATCAACCCCTATTTGTTAATTCTGTTGACACCTTGCTGAGGTGTCAACTTCTCATGAATCCAAATTACAAGTGTCTTTTTCTTATTTACCCAAAATCTGATGTGTCAAATTCTTAGCATTCCCTATTAAATCCTTCCTTTTATATTTTCTGGCCTAGGGTATATAATAGGACTTTTCTTGATAAACTTTTTATAACTCATTAATATTTATCCATCTTCTTTCTCTTTAGCAAAAAATCTAACCAAGGGTTTGGACAGAGGAAATCTCATACGGATTCATCCGTCTTTAATCATATTACTTCCTCCGTTTACTTCTGCGTTGCTTCTCATGCAAACCCCCCAGATCTGCATATCCCCCATATTGAACGCCCCCATATCTCTGTTGCTTTTGAATATTACAAATCCCCCAGATTGCTATTGATCAACACTCGCCACTATTGCTATTTTCCCTCACATCTCTCTCTTTTCCTTTTTATTTTTTATTTTTTAATTTGATTTTTTTAGATCTATTTAGATCTGTTTCTTATATGTTTTTTGGTTGTTGTTCTTAGATTTATTGCTATCGATCGCCAGCTCCGCGATGCGTTCAAGGTGCTTGACAAGGACGGCATTTGATACGTCATCGTTTTGGATCTCAAGCATATTCTCACCAGCATCGGGGAGAAGTTGTAGCCTGTGGAGTTTGACGAGTGGATCCGCGAGGTGGATGTTTCATCTCTCTCTTTTCTCTTTTTTTTTCGGGATATTTTGTTGAACCATATCTAAATTAATTAGATTTATGTAAGTAGTTTATTTTCTGAAATTGATTTCATTCGGTGTTTCTGAAACGGAGTCGGATGGGGAAGTTTTTTTGTTTAATTTTTATGTAAGTAATTGAATACTACTATTCATATCTCATCCTGCCTGCATAAACTTATATATATATATATATATATGACTTATATGCCCAGAAACATTTTCATATCTCATCCTGATTGCATGCTCTGACTAAAATGACATGTGCTATAGGTTTGTTGTTTACGAATACCCTTTTCATAATAATACAAAAAATCAAGGTTTTTTTCAAAATTATATTATCATATGCATTAATTAATTTAAGCTTTTTTGTGTTATAGGTTACTGTGATGCTCATGTCTCTGAAGGCTGCGATTCTTGGACTGAACATGGTGGCGGCTAACCACGTCGTCATCTTGTGGTGGAACCCGACGAACGAGGATCAAGTGATCGATCGAGCGCATCGTATCGGGCAGACACGGTCGGTTTTGGTTTATCGATTAACTGTGGAGGAGACAGTGGAAGATCGCATTTTCAAGCTACAGGCATCCGTCTAATTACAAATTAAATTCAGTTATTTTTCAAATTACAACTTAAATAATTTTTTGGCCTTTGTTTTTGTCAAGAAAAAGAAGAGATTGATGGTTGCATTTGCCTTTGGGGAGAAAATTTATTTTTCACTGAAAGTTTATAAATTTAAATACAAAAGTTTTTTAGCTTTTACATATTTTCAAAACAAAGTACTTAAAAATTCATCTGAGTGTATATTGTTACATATAATAGGGGTGTTTGTAATAATTTGTCTATGGTAAGTCAACCAAGAATAAATTAAAGCGGCAATTGATTAATCCAAATTACTGTACATTCTGATTGTGAGCATGTTGTGATATTCTAATTTGAAACGTGAGTTTATTTTAATGATTTAAATAGTACTTGATTTAATAATTAATCTAAAAAACTAAGAATTGTTCAATCATAAATTTTATGCTTTTAATGATTTAAAAGTTTATATCTTTTGACAATAAAAAGAGGTGTTGCACCTTATATTTAAAAAAGAGTATTAATGCCACTCTCATCCAGAATAGTCTACAAGAAGACGTCATTTGTGATATTTGTGTCTTTCCTTTCTAAAGCAGGAATAGTTTTCTACTTTTTGGTTCATGGATAGTTGATCTTGACCAAGTGTTGGTTGTAGAAAAACAGAACTCAATTCTTGTGCTGATTTTTGCAGTGAGCAAGCTGCAACCGTTTTGGGGTTTGATTTATTGGGCTCTTTGATTTTGTTTCTTTTTTTCTATTAGGGATTTGTATATTTGGAATTGGCTGGAGCTTATGCCTTTGTCGTAAATAGAAATGCGAAATTAAGTGGGTTTTGTTCCTCATTTTGATTGATTTACTTAATTTAGGTTTATTTAAGCAATCAATTAATCTTAGTTGAAATTTAGAAAAAATCACAATCAATTACTTTACATCCTATATATATAATAATTAATCATTTACCATATGATAAAATATATTCTATTATCAGTGTAATTACCATAAATATGTATATTAATTTATAAATGTTATAATATATAATTATCAATTTACTTCCTTGATTTGTAAAGACTTTTTATTGATTTATAATGATTTTCATTTTTTTTAGAAAATAAACAACGGTGTGATTATCATATTGATTAATGAAAGTTGTACATTAATTTATACTAATTTGCATATTTATTAGATTACTTTATAATCAATTATAATTATCCAATTACATATGAAATTAATGCATATGAAATCAATTACTTCACATCCTATATATATAATAATTCATCACTTACCATATGAATATATACAAACTATTATTAGTGTACTTACCATAAATATGTAAATGAATTCATAAACGTTACAATATATAATAAACTATGGTGTGATTATCATATTGATCTATGAAAATTGTACATTGATTTATACTGATTTTCATATTTATTAGATTACATTATAATGAGTTATAATTATCAATTTACATATGAGATTAATGCATATGAAATCAATTACTTCACATCCTATATATAAATAATTAATCACTTACCATATGAATAAATAAATCCTATTATCAGTGTATTTACCATAAATATGTAAATTAATTCATAAACGTTATAACATATAATTATAAATTTACTCTCTTGATTTGTAAAAACTTTATATTGATTTATAATGATTTTCATATTTTTTTTAGAAAATAAACTACGGTGTGATTATCATATTGGTCTATGAAAATTGTACATTGATTTATACTGATTTCCATATTTATTAGATTACTTTATAAACGGTTATAATTATAAATTTACATATGAAGTTAATGCATATGAAATCAATTACTTCACATCCTATATATATAATAATTAATCACTTACCATATGACTAAATACATCCTATTATCAGTGTAATTACCATAAATATGTAAATTAATTGGGGAAAAGATTGTAACCATCCTGTACTATACGCGTTTTTTGGGTTTGCATCCTAATGTTTTTTTTGTAATTTAATGCATCCTGTTCTATACAAAATTTTGAAAGTGCATCCTGTACTATACAAAATTTAGAAAAAAACTAGTTTTATTAAATAAAAACTCGAATTTATTAAATAAATATGCAAACCATATTTATCCTAATGTTTACCGGAACTAGTTTTATTAAATAAATAAAATTGATTATTTATTTAGTAATAAATTCGGTAATTTTTGCATATTTAATAAAATATGCCGGAACTAGTTTTAAATAAATAATAAATTCACCAGAACTCACACAATGTATATGTGTTTGAAAATATGCAACCTCACTCGCGAGACTAGGTGAGTTTCGACGAGTTTGGACGAGTTGATTGGTCGGAGGATGCACTTTCAAAATTTTTTGAAGTACAGGATGCATTAAATTACAAAAAAAACGTTAGGATGCAAACCCAAAAAACGCGTATAGTACAGGATGGTTACAATCTTTTCCCCAAATTAATTCATAAATGTTACAATATATAATTATCAATTTACTTCCTTGATTTGTAAAATATTTATATTGATTTATGATGATTTTCATATTTTTTTAGAAAATAAACTATGTTATGATTATCATATTGATCTGTGGAAAGTGTACATTGGTTTATACCGATTTCTATATTTATTAGATTACTTTATAATTGGTTATAATTATCAACTTACTTATGAAATTAATGCATATGAAATCAATTACTTTACATCCTATATATATAATAATTAATCACTTACCATATGATAAAATACATCCTATTATTAGTTTACTTACCATAAATATGTAAATGAATTCATAAACGTTACAATATATAATTATAAGTTTACTCCTTTGATTTGTAAAACTTTATATTGATTTATAATGATTTCCATATTTTTTTAGAAAATAAACTACGGTATGATTATCATATTGATATATGAAAAGTTTACATTAGTTTATAATGATTTCCATATTTATTAGATTATTTTATAATTAGTTATAATTATCAATTTACATATGAAATTAATGCATATGAAATCAAATACTCTATACACTGGTAATAATCTTTCATATGGTTAAAATGCATATTACCGTCAATTGATAAATTCCTAAATTTACGATAATCAGATTGGAAATTGTGTCTTTCATATACATAATTTGGTATATTTAACGTATAATCTCTCTTTTATTTTTATTGTATCCAATTAAGACATCATTTCAATCTTTCATAGATAATATTATTTTCAAAATAATTATATTTATAAAATATCATTTTTTTTAACAATTAGAAGTTTTCTCCGCCAAGAAATAAGTATTTTATCGCAACATACTCCACTACAAACAACTTGGTTAGTTTGTTTCAAGTATCTACGTTTAATATTTTGTAAACCATTTGTTTTAATCATTTATCTAAAAATTGAATCGGACATTTAGATTGTACAAGTAATCTATATGTTTTAAATAAATTTGACAAATAATTTATTCGTCTTCAATCGGAATACATTTAAACTATTTTTTTTAAAAAGATTTCATCTATTTCAACCCGTTCCAAATGCTTTTTTGATTTTTTTAAATGATTCTCTCCCTGTGTATTTTGATTTTCGAAATTGGCGTGGTCATTCATGGCCACTTCAGATGAGCAAGAGTTCTGACAATGCCGGATTTCAATTATTTATCAAATTTAATGACTCGAGGATCATTGTTCACCAAGTTATCTAATAAATTGCAATTGGTGAAAGAAAAACAAATGTCAAAAGAATATTATTAATTTGAAAGATGACTTGGTCTTTTTGTAATAAAGGCTAAAAAATCCCAAATGATGGTTCTTGTAATAATTACCCTTAAAATTAATTTTATTTACTAAGTAAAATGAAATGGACGATTTTAGACCTTTGAAGGTTTTACTAAACATAAATAATATGTGATTGATATCCTATTAGTATATATTAAAAAAAATGCCGAAAGATGAAAAAGAAAACGTTTAAAAATGCATTTTGTTGGAAACAAGTTACAAATAAGGTAGTTTTCTAATTTATTTATTTATTTCATTTGTTTGGAAACAAGATACAAACTATGTAGTCTTTTAATTAATTATTTTCCTTTTATTCTGTCTAAATGTCCACTTGAATTCCAATATGTGTACGATTCAAAAGTTCAAGCTTGCAGCTTATTTTTTAAATTATTTTCAATCAGTTTGTGCAAGATCAAGCTCTTCTACAAAGGTGGATATAAAAAAGGCGCAAAAAAAAAAAAACAAAAAAAACCAGTCGAACCGTGCTAAAGTATTTCAACAGAGCCGATTCTCGGGTCAGGGGCAAGATAGACGAGTCAAGATATAAAGTAAAATTGATTGAGCGGTAATTGATAGTTATACTAATGCGTTAAATCATCATGCCTATAGAGAGTATATTTTGTCTATACTTAATTTTATCTATAAATAATCACCTTTTTTTTTTAATTCTTCCACTGAAAATGGTCAAATAATACCAAAAAAATGCCAAGTTTCACACAAAATATTACAATTAGGGAAATAATTTGCGTAGTAAGTTCTTTAATTATGACTCACATATAAATCTTTGTAAAAGAATTTTGCATTTGTTGGATTACTAAAAGTTTTTTCTTTTATTTGCAATATAATCTTAGTATGTTTTTAAAAATTACTAACTAATATAATTTTAACATGTAAATAAACTTTTTTGCCTATCAATAAAGAACACGACACATCTAAATGACGAACATTGTTCAAGCGATACATTACGTCAAATATAATTATATTATTGTCGTAAGGTATTTTAATTTTAAGTTTGTATTAGTAAATCTTGACAAGACTAGCGTTCAACCACTATCAGCTTTATGTCGAAGTTTCTCGATTTGAGAATCGTAAAAAGCTGAATACTCATTGTTGCGATGAAAATGATATTATTGTGAATAACACATGTAATGTAGAAGTGTTACATAATTTAAAGTGAGCAATTTATTTTTTTGGTATTAAGAAAATCAGTTTCTGAATGTAATAATTTTTTTTGATAAATCTTACGTTATTATACAAAGCTTATATGCCCGCGTAAACGAGAGTATTCAAACTAGTTATAAATTATTATATAAAGAAACGTAAATAATTTAGGAATACCAGCCACTACTAATCATAAAAAGTCCAACAAAAGAACTAATATACTCATGTTTCCATTTCACCCCAACTTTTCAACACGAAATACAATTCCAGGATGAAATTCATGAAATTTTTATGATCAGATTTTCCAATCGTTTGCCAAATGCTAGATTTGTTATTAAATTTAATTTTTCATGTTTATGAATCTCTAATCAAGAATGAGAACTACTATCTGTTTGATGCTCAGGTAACGGATCAAGCGCCAAAAATAGGGCACTATAATTGTGAAAATGAGTTTAGAGATCGAGAATCTGAATCACGAGAAAAGTGAATGTAGTTAAGACGATCGAAGAATTTACTGTGCTAATAAAATTATTTATATTTATCGACAGAAACGGAATCCGTCGGTAAAGTTAAATTATTATCTTTATTTATTTAATTAATTACCGATCGGTAAATTCAAAAAAATATGATTCCCGATGGCTGTACCCGTCGAAAATGCCGTCGGTATTTGCCGACGGCTTGATATTTCGTTAGCAATTGAAATTACCGACAAAGGATTCGCCGACGCCGTAGATCCGTCGGTGAGCCTTCGGTAAATCACTTACCAACGACTTACTGATGGATTCTTCCATCAGCGATTCCGGGTTTTTTTTGTTGTGAACCCCTAATTGAATCCTAATTAGGTCATTAGCCTCCAAACCTTAAATAAACTTTAATTATAAATTAACTCCTAAATTAGATTTTAATTATATAATTACCCCCAAACTCAATGATTCTACCTTCAAATTTTAATTAAATACTAATTAAATCCCAATTAGGTCATTAAACTCCAAACCCTAAATGAACCCTAATTAAACTTTAATTATAAATTAATCCCTAAATTAAATTCTAATTATATAATTAACCCTAAACTCGATGATTCTACCTTCAATTATCAATTAAATAATAATTAACCAATAATTAAAAAAAATAAGTTAATAAATCAAACAAAAAAATAAATTAAGAAAAATGTACCTTGACATTGGAGACGGCTGGTGACAATCGAATGGGTGGAAACGAAGGCTGCGGTGGCGGAGACAACGGTGGTTGGCATCGGGTGGTCGGGGCCAACTGGATGGAGACGACGATGAGGACGACGGTGGACAGCGGCTGCTCCTGTTTTCTTTTTTTTAGGTTTTGTAGAAAGAGATAAAAGATTGGGGATGGGGGTGGTTTTAATTCGAGATTGCTGACGGCCTAAAGGGCTGTCAACATTAATTCTTTTAAAATATTATTGATGGGTTCTGACCCTTCAACAACCAAACCCGTCAGCAAACTCGTTGCCCAAAAAAAATATTGACGGGTCATTGACGGTCCTTCCACGTTAGCAATCTGTTAGCATTTTCAATTTGTCGCCACACGCTGACAGTTCATTGGGCATCAGTATTTTCTGTTAGCATTCGCCTATTTTCTGTAATGCCTATACGCAATATTATTATGTAAATATCCAATGAAGATACAGTCGACTGTTTTAGGTCCTAACTTCACTTGATTTGGCTCTGGAACCGTACATTGGCCAAATACCCCCACACTTTGAGGTAATTATAAGCAGAAGCTTTACCTCTCCATAACTCGTATGGTGTCTTGTCCTTTCCCTTGCGGGGCCATACTCAAAATATGGTTAGCGAAAAGGATCGCCTCCCCCCACATATTTGGGGGTAACCTTGAACTAATTAACATAGCGTTTATCGTTTCTTACAAGATTCGATTCTTGTGTTCAGCTACGCCATTCGATTGAGGTGAATAGGGAGCAATTGTTTGATGAATTATGCCACACAGCCCCTCAAACAGTGAGACGTACTCTCCACCTTGATCACTTAGAATTATCTTAATTCGAGTATTCAGTTGATTTTCAACTTAATTTTTGAAAGTTTTGAAGGCTTCAATTACCTCATGTTTGCTTTTTAGCAAGTAAACATAGCAATATCTCGTGCAGTCATCAATGAAAGTAATGAAGTACTTTTTGCCCCAAGTTTGCACAAGTTTCATATCACAAATATCAGTGTGAATTAACTTTGGAGTTTAGAACTCCTTTCCACAGAATGAAAAGGCGTTCTTGACATTTTTGCGTCAACACAATCTCACACTTGTGTTTTGATTCAAATTTCACATTATTTAGTAAATTCATATTTACCAATTTCTTTATTGATATCATGTTAACATTTCTAAGTCTAACATGCCACAAATCACAAGACTCAACTATATAAGAAGAAGCAATAACTTTATTATTAATAACTGGGCATTTGGCCATTACATTCAACATGCACGGTCCCTTAAAAAGGTGACCCTTAGCAAGGAACTTTCCACTCTTAGTAAGCATAAATGGACTAGACTCAAAAACTAGTTTAAACCCATGCTGGACATGCAGGGACCCAGAAACAAGATTTTTCTAATATCCGAAACACGCAACACTTCCTTCAAAGTCAGCTCTAGACTGAACGTCATCTTCAGCAACACCTTCCTAGTCCTAGCTACTTCAGCAGTAGAGGACTTTCCCATATGCAGGTTCCTTCCGGTAATCGGGGTAATGTCGTAAAACATAACCCGATTAGAATACACATAACAAGTAGCTCCAGTATTGATGAACTACTTTCTTGGGTTATCTACGAGATTAGTTTCCATCACCACCGCATAGAGATCCAGGTCAGACATACCTTCAGTAATAATGTTAGCATCATTCTGACTCTCTTTTAGCAGTTTTAGGCAATCTCTTTGCATGTGCCTAGTATTGCAACAGTTGTGACAATTGCCTTCAAACTTCTTGGCCTTCTTCCGGTTCCTCTTCCCTTTTTCCATGGATTTGGTGCTTATATTTCTTCTCTGAATCAGCCTCAGCCAAGTGAGCCTTTGCCTCCATCATTGAGGTCTTTTCATATTTTTCAGTAGCCTGTCAATTTTCTTCTTCGATGCACAATTTGACATTAAACTCTCTAAATTATTTGCTTTCGCTTATGCTTTAGATAGTTCTAGAAATCACTCTAACTCGGTGGCAACTTTTCAACGATAGCAGCCACTTGGAAATTCTCACAAATATGTATACCTTTAGATTGTATGCTTTGCAATATCATTTATAAATTATAGAGTTGACTTATCACAGTCTTAGAGTCTACCATGAAAAACTCCAAAAACCGCCCAACAATAAACTTTTTAGTGTCAGTGTCATCTATCTTGTACATATTCTCCAAGGAAACCCACAGTTCCTTAGTAGTACTTTTGATCGAACCGTACACCCCATACATTGTTTAATCCATCCAGGATATAATACACGCATAGATAGTCCCCTTGTGTCCATGCATCAAGGGTGATTCTATGATCGAAACTCGTATTGTTATCAGTCAAAATAAGTGCAGCCTCGGTTAAGTACCGAGACAAGTTCAAAGTTGTTAAATAAAAGGCCATCTTTTGCTGTAAGGTTTTGAAATTACTTCTATTAAAATTTTCAGGATGTTCAGCATGGACAACAACAGAAGGAGGTATCACAGAACCAAAGGGGGTAGATCCAGATCCAGATCCAGATGAGTAAGTATGAGGCACATACGTATTTGGTAAACTAAAGGTCCATAAAATACTGAACTAGATCCGGTCGAGGGCATATAATAGTTCTTCTATGATGGCATGGCTAAATTCGTCAGAGCGGGTGCAGTCGCCTTGATCGAAGTAGGCAGCGTTGAGTTAATAAAGCAGAAGTGATATCCATTAGTTCAACTTTCAATAAGAATCCCAAACTTATTGGGGATACAATAATAAAACTAGGATAACAGAGGGGGATAATTCAGACTAACATAGATCTATAATAAATATCAATGAATATAAATAAAAAAGGAAAAGTGTCGAGGCGAGCGAACTCTTTCCTTAAAATTCTTATATTTCCCCTAAACAGTGCTCACAGATCTATGGCAGCAAACCTCCCAAGATACATAGACAACAGTTCTGGAAGGAGAACTCAATCCAGTCACCTGTGAACTATATGATGCGTGAGGAAGGCAAGGAAAATAAGAGATGTATGTATGCTGATGATTCTCTTGTGTACGAACTTACACTGGATAGAGGGTAATATTTATAGTTGAAATATAAATCTTAAATAAGGAAGTAAATCGTAAGAATTAAGCTTCCTGATACAAGTCAAACTCATAGTCTTACCCCAGAAGAAAGATTGGAATGTTCAAAACATAAGGCCTAAGCCCATCAGGGACAGGCCACAGGCCTTGGACCACGGACCACGACCCATGAACCACGTGGCACAAACCGCAAAACATGAACTGCGAGCCATGAGACACGATCCACGAGCCATGAGCCCAAGCCCCAACAAGCCGATCCGAGCTGAGCTGAGCCAAGCCGATGGGTGGGTGGTGGTAGTGTGTGTGGGGGGACTTCCATCGACATTCAACTTGTAACCAATGTCCATCTCGCTTCATTCAAAAAAATATCTAGAAATAGGTCTCCTTCCGATATGGAATTCTCCATATCCCAAATGGAAATCTCACTATCTCTTCAACTTCCTAATTCACTTCTCAAGTGTCCAACTTTGAGTATTGGTTTCTCACTCATTCAAACATGGATTTGTGAAAGTGAATGTACCACGTTCATTTATTCAAAATGTACTTTAAGAATGTGAAGCTCATTCCTGAAAATGATGAACTTTCAATTTTTGGAATATTGAGACAAAGTTACCAAAAATAACTTTCCAAATCCATTTTTCTCGAACAATTACACACACACATATATAATATACACTAGCAATAAACACTAAACAAATTTACACATATGTAACCTTCTTTGCGAAAGGCCTCAAATTCCTTTGCACCCACCCATGTCATTCTCGTCAACTGATTGGTCTTCTTCTTCATCCGGTATTTACTCATCATTATTTGAAACCTAATTGGAATTCATTATTTTTTTTTGGATCTTTTGCTTTTTCCTAAATGCTTTGCAAAAGCTTTTGAGATTCAACTCCTCCATCTTCCTCTTATTCTTTTCAATCATCCTCAATGTAGATTGTTACACTCGAACATCTTGGTCTAGCTAAAACTTAAATTAGTAGCAAAAAACAAATAAATCATGTAAGGGACAAATTTATATTTGAAATTGGCATAAAAAATATTATATTTCAAACCCATAAAGTTTTTCTTCACCGCTGACTACCTCGACTCCTAACATTTCAACCACCAGAGCTCGCCGCCGGAAAAAGATACCAGAAAAATCTGTTTTTGTGGGAAAAAACAAAAACAAAAAGACTTGATCTTAGGTTTCTTGTTTAGTCCTGGAGATGATTTTTAAAAAAAGTGATTTTATAACTTATGTTGTATATCTAAACATTTATTTACATTTATTTTTTGTTAAATTATAATTCAGCCATTGTAAATAAAAAGTGGTTTTAGGCTTATTTCAAATTGGGGTATGCTTATTTTTTTTTTGTCACAGTGATTTACTTTAAAAATAATATTTTAATCATGGAGAAAATGGGTAGAGGAAAATATATTTTGTTAGTATTGTTTTTCCGTGTTCTTAGAATTTCGGAAACAATTAAGCTATGGAAAGAAGAGTTGAGAATTTCTTGGAATCTTAGGAAACTTTTGACATATTTAAGATTTATATGACCAAACTCACATCATATCATACTACCTATAAAACCTATATACCCAGTTAAATCATTTCTTTTCGGGTTAAAAGATCATAAACCGTACTTCCATTAACACTTCTCCTCAATTTTCAATGTTTTCCACTTTAACAGTGTGTGGAAATGGCCTAATGGCGCAAGTGCTGAATCGCAGCTTCGCTCTGTTTATGTGTCGTGTGATCATCAACATATACAAGTCCTCTTATTTTTCGTCTTATTAACCGAAAAAACCAATAAAAGATAACTAACAATACATTATTTTAAATCTCTTTATTATCCATGTCAGATGCTTCAAAACCATTGATGCGATCCTAAAGTTTGGTTCACCAATAAAATAGAATACTGATATCAAGTATGTGTTCAGCGACATGACAGAACTCCAAAAAGCTCCTAACGACCTGATCAAACTTGCAAAACAGAACTCCAGCCAGGTAGTGGACAACCCCGATGTAGGCCTCCGATGCTTAAGTCAGATGTTGTTTGAGAGAGTTATGTGAGAGTTTAAAACGTAGGATAAAATCAACTTAGAGAGAAAAAGTGAGGTCTGAGTCCTCTTTATGTAGATGAGAGACGTATTCCCAATCTAGGGTTCTCATCTCCTATTAAAACTATAATACCATAAATAGTGACCAACTTAGAATTATGATTCCTGTGTGCTAAGTTACCATAGATATTAGAACTCTCGCTAAATTACTGTAATAACCATGAACCAATAACCATGTCCATAATCTTAATCCGCCGAGACCCCATATCATAATCCATATCAGCCCAACAGGGCATAAGAGCATAGTAACCATAAAGCCTAACTCTCCATATTAAACTACCACTCAATACCAAGCTGTTATAATACAATTCATTTCATAATAGCTCACCACTTCTATAAAAGAGCTTGCCACTCCCAAAACAACTCGCCCCCCTTATAAAAAGACTGCTTCTTCTAAAAGGGGAGGTCGCCTCATAAATCAATACAAAAAACCTACATGTTTATCGACCTGGATATTTGATGTCGTATCAGCTAGTCCCCCACATTCCACTTGGTTGAGGTAGGAAATCAAGTGGAATGTAATCATGAGTAACCCCAAAAGTCAATCCGACGTTCTTCTCAGTAAAGCGTGTAAACCATCAGCCATCACCTCAGACTTAAAAACATTAAATGCACACTGCCATTATGTTGGACACGCGTCGCCAACCCATTTACTCGTAATATATTTATTCCTGTGGGTCGGAAAATGAAAGGCCCACATTAAACCCTACCAACTCTCATGCCGCCCAACAAAAACCTTTCCGTCTTCTCAATTTTTACAGCGCTCTCAATACAAGCAACCTTTTACCTTCGTCTCTTGGTATTTTCAAAATATCAAAAAAAGCAAATATCCACCATTTTCCTCTTTGAAAGAAAAACCCCAAGAGCTTTGCACCAAAAAATCACAGTTATCCCAAGCATAGCAAGCCCATTTCACTTCCACATCACGACCATAAGTAAGTCTCCCTAATTTATCATTCAATACTGATTTTATTGTGAATTTCTATTTGCTGAATATATTTCCTTTCATCCCCTTCCCCATTGTATAATTATATCACTATGTTATGGAGAATCTAGCTTCATCTGCTTCTAACCACCAAAAAACTAACTCACCTCTTCAAGCTATGCCGTCCGAGATGAAATCAATAGAAATTCCCTTGCCTCGCACTAAAAGAAAAGAAACACAACTTTACCTAGAACCGGTCTCATCGATGAATCATCGGGAAGCCCTTCCTGGTCGGAACTTGAAGCTCAAAATAGAGCTTTAACTTAAAATATCCCAAAAGCCATCCCCTAACACAACCGGAGATACCCTCAACTTCCACATCTCCAGACTTTTTCCTTAATAATCCTATAACTATTGTAGCTCCGTCAGCTCACGTCGACCTGCCTCCACTTCAGCGAGCTACCAGGATAGCTGCTAAAAACCCATGGGTACTCCCTAATAGGAGTAAACTCGCAGATTTTATCAAAAGCCTCAATCTCCCAGAAACCATTAAGTTCATACTTCCTGAAGCCGGAAAAAATGACCCAGATCCTCCTCCTCCTCCAAACCACATCACTCTTATTTGTTCATCACTATCTTCAACCTCTCGCGCCCTTTTAATTATTTTTTGCCTTAACCTAAATTTTATCTGTAATCAGCAGTGCATAAGAAAATTATACTAAACCTGAGAGTTTCATAATTTAATCTGCCTAGAAATTGGCGGTGATTGAACATTTCCAATAATTGAGGAGGTGGTTGGCACCGGCCCAAGTCTGCTACCCACGCCAGAATTATGCTGAAGAATCTTCTTGCTGGGCTGGTGAGTTCAAATTTAAAACTCATCTCCGTCATTATTGTTTGAATGCAGTGTTATCATTTTTTAATTTTATTTATTGTTTTTGGTGTTGTTTGAATGTAGTTAATTTGTTAGCTATTGTCCGTTTGTGATTTACCTTATCTGCATTCGCCAATTATGATTCATAACTTATATATTTGAGCAAATTATGTTTTAAGAACAGTGATTTGAAGCCATGATTTTATAGGATTTTATTTTCATTTAGTTTGGCTAATTTCATGTGCGGTACGTAATCTCATCGTTGGATATGTAATGTTGTTTGGCTAATTGAGCTACGTTCGATGAGATTGTTGATGTCTGAAATCTTAACCCATTAATGAGAAATTTGCACAGAGTGGTCACAAGATATGACACTTGGTGAAATTACCAAAATGTATTTTAGTGACGACAACACGATTATGCCATATTGGTTCTCTAATTATCATAAACTTTTCAAGTCACAAGACCAACAATACGATGCTTATATAAATATTTCATAGATGTAGAACATTAGACCAAATAAATACACCCCTACTGATTTTATTAAATAATAAATGGCTGAACTTATATTTCAAATAATAAAAAAGAGAAAAAATGAAACTTATAAGGTTATTATGGGCATTACACTTGATCTCAGGTTAAGTTTAACATGATTGACCCTTTAGAGAAGAAACATATACAACAATGACATCATGCCATACATATATACTACGACTTCTCCAATTCCATGCACATTAAGTCTGTAAGAAGGAAGAGAAACTCAAACTACCCTTTAGACACCAAATGCAGAATATAAAGATTCTACAAAATAATACAATCTCCCATTCTGCTACATTTTTTTCCTTCTCGGTAACACGTGTGCTTTGAATACTATTTTTTTTTGGTGGTGGTCCTTGGTTGACAAGCGATGTGTACTTGTATACTGGTAATATGTAGAGTGGTCCTTTGGCTATGAAATAGTACTGAAATTACTTTACTGTGGGAATTTAAACAAGTTAGGCTTGCACAATATTCAAATGCTGGAGATGAACCTGTTGGCATATGTTTATAATTTTATCCCTGTTTTGATAAGTAAATTATAAATTCTGAACATTAACCACAACGAGAAGATTTTGCTTTTTCTATAAATGTAAGTGGAGCCCTTGGTTGAAACTTGTATTCTTATGAATGGGAGAATTGTAAGACAGAATCATATTTGAATGTGTATTTCTTTTTAAATTTATAAAATGTTTTAAGTTTTGTCGTAATTAGTCTAAACCTCAGGGGTAATTTTTGTAATTATCCTTATTTTAATAAGTGAAGGAAAAATCATGATAATATAGTTGAGATGACTTAGCCTAGATGGTGAAACCTATTGTTCTTTATCACCTGGATATAGACTGTGTATAAAGCTATTTTTTGTCCTACGAGTTATGACTCAGCCTAGACGGTGAAGCCCTAGGATAAACTGTTTTTTGTTGTCTATAAATATAAATGCAGTTTTATTGGTTAATAAGCTAAACTCCATATGTGTTAATGCAATTATCTCTTTTTGAATGTCTAAACACTTAAAATGTTTCCATTCCGTAATTGCAAACTATTTTATTGTTTTCATTTTGTAAATATATCAAACTTGAGGGATTATTTCTGTAATTATCCTCTTCAATAATACTGTTGATGCATATAGTTATTGTAATTAAAATGTATTTTAGTTATTACATTTTCAGGCTATACACCGAGGGGTTGTTTTTGTAATTATTTTTTCCTGTAATTATTTGCACACTATTTATGAAAACTACCCAAATATTTATTAGTTATTTCCTTTAATTATTTGCAACACTATTTATAAAAATTACCCAGATATAGTATTTATAAAAACTAACCCGATAAATATCTCATGTAAAAACTATTTATAAAAACTACCCACATAATTATTTCCTATTATTATTTGCACACTGAGACTAATTATAAAAATTACCCAGATATTTATTAATAATTACAAAATACCCATAATATTGAACCTAGTTATACCTAATTTATGAAATAAATCCAAAACATGCCCTAATGTATAACATAGTTACCTAATATTCCTATATTTGAGCAGTACATATAAATATTTGGGTAAAAAACTATATGCATCCTGTACTGTACGCATTTTTTGAGTTTGCATTCTAACTTTTTTTTTTTTTTGTAATTTAATGCATCCTGTACTATACAAAGATTTGAAAATGCATCCTGTACTATACAAAATTTAGAAAAAACAAATATACAAAAAAAAATTATTATTTATTTCTGGTGAGAATAGGTGAGAAAATATGCCGGAACTAGTTTTATTAAATAAATAAAATTTATTATTTATTAAATAATAAATTCGGTGAGTTTGCATATTTAATAAAATATGTCGGAACTAGTTTTAAATAAATAATAAATTCGCCGGAACTCACCTAAAGTATACGGGTTTGAAAATATGCAACCTCACTCGCGAGGCTAGGTGAGTTTCGGCGAGTTAGGGCAAGTTGGCTGGTCGGAGGATGCACTTTCAGAATTTTGTGAATTACAGGATGCATTAAATTACAATAAAAAAAAACGTTAGGATGCAAACCCAAAAAACGCGTATAGTACAGGATGATTACAATCTTTTTCCCTAAATATTAACTATAAATGACAAACCAGATATCTTCCAATCTTATGAATCATACATGATATTTAATGTAATTATTTCTAATTTCAAACTATAATAAAATAATACATGCAATGAGTGAGGAATCTTCATCATAAGCTATGGGAAGAGGTGGTTCAGGTACATGAGCTTTAAGGTATTTGTAGGAAAAACTATCCATTTTGAAGACAACATCTATAGACACTAGCAAGATGTTCTTTCTCTAGATTAGACAACAAGTATCATTTTTATCATCATGTATCATCTCAAAACAGTATGTGGTGTGTATAGTGCTGGTAGGGAAAGACAACTTGTGTTGCTTTGCTTTAGAACAAACATCACTGTCCTTAAGCTACAGAAGAGTCCCATTATCACATCTGGTTTTAAAAAAAAGGAACATGTTTAAAGGTACTATAAGAAGTATGTCCAGATAACAATGCCAAATGTAAATACTTTGAGGCTTATTTAACCTAATATTCTTTATCTCCTGTAATTACTTGCACACTAACACTAATTATAAAAACTACCCTGATATTTATTAATAATTACAAAATACCCATAATGTGTTAAACTCCATATGTGTTAATGTAATTATCTCTATTTGAATGTCTAATCAGTTAAAACGTTTCCTTTTCGTGACTGCAAACTGTTTTATTGTTTTAGTTTTGTAATTAAATTAAACTTTAGGGATTATTTATGTATTTATTATCTTCAATAATATTCTTTATGCATACAGTTATTGTGATTAAAAAATGTTTTAGTTTTTAATTTTTTAAGGTTTACACAGATATGGCACAATTTTGTAATTATTTTCCTGTAATTATTTGCACACTATATGTAAAAACTACCCAGGTATTTATTAATTATTTCCTGTAATTATTTTCAACACTATTTATAAAAACTTCCCCGATAATTATTTATAAAAACTACCCATATAATTATTTCCTGTAAAAACTAATTATAAAAAATTATTTATAGAAAGCTATTTATAAAAACTACACAGATAATTATTTCCTATAATTATTTGCACACTGAAAATAATTATAAAAACTACCCTAATATTTATTAACAATTACAAAATACCCATAATATTGAACCTAGTTATACCTAATTTATAAAATAAATCCAAACATGCCCTAATGTATAACCACTACAAAAAAAAAAACAGCAGTTTTTCGAGGGAAAAGCCGAGAGAAGTGTTTTCCCTCGGAAATTTCCAAGGAAAAAAACGAGGGGCTACAAATTCCCTCGGAATTTTCCGAGGGGAAAATATTCCCTCGGGATATCCCTCGGAAATACGGCGCTACTATTTGCCGCAATAATTACCGAAGGAAAAACCGAGGGATTTCCAAGGAAAATATTTCCGAGGAAAAATAGTTATTGGAATTTCCGAGGAAAATAAATATCCCTCGAAATTTTATTATTTTTATTTTTAAAAAAAATACAAAAAACCAAGGGGAGGGTTTTCCCTTGTTTTCAAACCGAGGAAAAGCTATTCCCCTCAGTTTTAAACCGAGGGAATAGTGACCCCTCGATTTTTTTTTTTAAAAATTCAACCAAAACCGAGGGAATGTCTAATCCCTCGGTTTAAAACCGAGGGAAAAGGTATTCTGATAGGCGAGAAATTGTACGATAATTAATGGTTTAATTCCTATGCTTTTATGTGCTTAATTCTCATATATGTTTATTTCTCGCATATTCACTATTACGAGTGGAGGAGCACCAATTGTATATTTCTTCTTTATTTTGCAGTATTTGGTGCTATATTAAGTGAATGATATTCCAAAAGGAAGTTGAGAGACGAAGATCAACGAAACGGCGAAGAAAACCCAAGAATCAGGAGGTAGCGTCGATGGCTTGCGTCGTTGGCAAGGATGACTCGCGTCAGTCGCCGCGATGCGCGGTGTTGCATCGTTTGTGCGCGGGTTGATCGACGCCAGGTCGATGCCATGTCGACGGGAAGCTGTAGTTACGTCGATTCAAGGACCGTCAGTCGACGCACATGCAGGTCGACGAGGGCGGATGATGCACATCGATGCCTACGGATGGATCGCATCGCTCGACGCTCTGTCGACGCCGATGCGGCTGAGTTATTTTAGGAAGAAACTTGCGCGGAAAGAAAGAGTAATCCTATATAAACTCGTCTTAAACTCGTCCAAAGGGGACATTAACTCAATCCTAGGGTTCCAAGGCTTGAAGAGGGGATCCCAAACCACCCAATAAACAAGAGCTTGAAGATCCAAGACCAAAAATCCAAGATCTAAGCTTTCTTATCTCTTTTCTATCTTAGAACTATGTTTTATTTCTTTGTTTTCCTGTTATTCTATGAACTCTATTAGTGAGTGATTGTTTTATCTAGTTCTAGGGAGGTTGAAACCCTCGTGAAACTATGTTTTAATTATTTTATGCAAAATTGTCTTTCGTTCTTCATATAAGATTTCTTGTGTTATCTTGTTTACTTTTCATGATAAATTCATGACATGATTGCTTAATTCTTAATTTGGCTTGATCACCTAGATTAGGGATTGGTTATCTATTTCTAGAAATAGCATTGCTTCCCGTGTAATTGTCGTAATTCCTATTTCTCTTAAGCAACTAATGATTATGCATCGTTAGGGATAACACAATATAAGTTAAATAAACCGATCTTATGTGTTTATTGCTTAGATTAGACTATTTGCCTGGGTATTTATGCTGTTGTTGGATTAAATCTAGAGAGCTTATTCTAGGTTGTTCAATAATTAGAATCGATTAAAGATCTTATTTTAATTGAGTAAACGGTAAGGGCAAATGCGAGAAGCAGAGCTTATTGTTACTTAGGGTTTTTAGTCGAATATGATGAATAGATTATGATATTGTGGTTGGTTAGATGAGTGGAACGAGGGTGGAAACAGAACTTGAACTAGAACTTTATTATTATTTAATTTTTTGTTAATTATTTTATTGCTTATTTATTTTGTTATTTAGTTCTCTTAGATTAGTTCACAATTTCTACCCCATTTATTGTTTACTAAAATACGAATTGTCACAAACTAAACCACACTCCTCGTGGGATCGATCCTTGTCGCTACTACTAGTTGGTAGAGAAAAGTTGAGGATAAATAAAATATTTAATTTGACGCTTAACGACGAGCGGTCAATTTTTGCGCCGTTGCCAGGGAGTGACGCGTTTAAATTATGATTTGACGTATTTTAATATCTTTAATTTTAATTTTTATTTTCATTAATTATCTTTTTAGATCTTGTGACAATGGCAGGAGGTAGAGAACGCACGTTGAAGGGGCTAGCAAATCTGGATCTTCCGCAACAACAACTATGCATCACGTTTCCAACCTTGGAGGATGCTAAATTTGAATTGAGATCCGGATTAATCTATCATTTTCCGGCTTTCCATGGATTGGATGGCAAGGACGTGCACAAGCATTTGAAGGAAATTCATGTTATATGCACTAGCATGAAGCCCGCCAGAGTGACTGATGAACAAATCAAGTTGCGGGCATTTCCATTTTCTTTGAAGGGTCTATCCAAAGATTGGCTTTATTACTTACCTCCTGGTTCCATCACCATGTGGATGGCGTTAGAGAGGGTATTTCTGCAATGATATTTTCCCGCTTCACGAGTGGCGAGCTTGCGTAAGGACATTTGTGCAGTGAGGCAGCTACCCGGAGAGACATTGCATGAGTATTGGGAGCGTTTTAAGAGACTCGTCGCTATTTGCCCTTAGCATCAAATGGGCGAGGAGTTATTAATACAATACTTTTATGAAGGTCTCTGTCTCACTGATAGAAACATGATAGATGCGGCAAGAGGAGGCTCACTCATGGATAGGACACCGATGGAGGCAAGGGAGTT
>BMAC01000160.1:293949-310936 GCA_014905375.1 Phtheirospermum japonicum
TAATATTTATTTGTTTAATTTTAATTTTAATTATTTGAGAATTCTATTTGGATACAGGAGCGGGAGACGGGTGAGCTGGCTAAGTGCTACGATCTTTTTTTACGTACGCATCAAAAAAAAGATGGCTCGTTTATCGATACGAGATCTAGTCTTATTAGTGTGAGTCTCTTTCTTATTTTTAACTTATTCTTTGATTTTAACGTATAATTTTAATAACGAGTTGTATTTCAGGAGGAGTACGAGCGACAGCTGACCCAGGAACAGGAACGTGCATCTTCCCAGGAGGGGAGTAGCGAGGTTGACCGGGACCGGGTTTTCCTCGGCGTCGTCGGGTCGAGCAAGGGACGACATTATGGCACCGGCGCGTCAGAGAGCTTGAGGCGCAGGTCCAGGCTCAGAGGGTGGAGCTCTAGGCGATGCAGAAGCAATACGCCGAGGAAAAGCGACAACGTGCGAAGGAGCGCTGGCAGCAGGAGGAATTTCAGGCGTAGGTGAATGCCCAGATGACTGAAATGTATGCTCGTTTCCAGCAGTACCCCCCTCCCCATCCATAGGACAATTTGATTTTTATATAAACTTTGTTACTGTGTCGAACGCATGTATTATTTCTTAAATTTTCAAATATTTTTATAATAATTGGTTTATTTATTTGTCTTTTCATTAATGATTTTTTTTCAAATTTTTGGGAATTTTAATAATTGAAAAGGAATAAAAATTAAAAATTATTAAAAAAAATTAAAATCGAGGGGACAATCCTTCGGAAAAGTCAAAAAAATCATTTAAAAATAAAAATAAAAAATGAGGGGAAATTCCCTCGGAAATCCCTCGGAAAAAAAAAACTGAGGGAACAGTCTACCCTCGGAATACCGAGGGAAAATACAGCCCTCGGTTCTCCGAGGGAACTTATTCCCTCGGTATTCCGAGGGAAACATCCCCTCGGTATTCTCTCGGTTTTTCCGAGGGTTGCTCGGAGATTTTTCCGAGGGAATGTTTCCTTCGGTTTAAAATTTCCGAGGGAATATTTCTCTCGGAAAAATTTACCGAGGAGGATATTTTCGAGGGAATTCTTCCCTCGGTTTTGCCTCAAAACCGAGGGAGAAATCCCTCGGAAATCTGCTTTTTTTTTTGTAGTGAACCTAGTTACCTAGTGTTCTTATATTTGAGCAGTATATATAAATATTAACTACAAACGACAAACCAAATATCTTTCAATCTTATGAATCATACATGATATTTAATGTAATTGTTTTTAATCTCAAACTACAATAAAATAATAATGACAAAGTCAACCCATCATTCTTCGAGCAACAAATACTGAGGTTTATTTAACCTAATATCCTGACAGCTGAAAACTCCAAAAAACATATAATTACAAAATCATTCCACAAGATTTTTATATATTTAAAATGCCAACTGATGTTTCACCGAACTATCCCCAAACCTGTAAACAACAAAAAAACTTGGAGTACACATCATTTTTAAAACTAACACTAATTATAAAAACTACCTAAATATTTATTAATAATTACAAAATACCCATAATGTGTTAAGAAGCTAAATATAAAAGCAGTTTTCACTAACACTAAAATAATTGCAGTTTTATTGTCTAAGGCTAGCGACTCTTGATTTATTGCTTGTCTTCAATTGGGGTTATTGTAGGCTAAAGTAAACATGCAGACTCCTTCTCCATTCTCACACTTGTCAAGAAAGATAAGAAATATTATGTCCCTTTGTTGTGATAATGGTATGGAAACAGTTTTATAGTGTAAGATGTCACCTAAGAAAGATGAGGCCAAGAAAGAATATCACACATAGTTTTGTAAATAAATAGGTGGATGTTTGATTGTTGCACTTCTTCTAACAGACCAGGAAATGAACTGTAGTGGTAAGTCAACTGACACATCACCAGGAACATGCAATGAGTGAGGAGTTTACATCATAAGCTATGGGAAGAGGTGGTTCAGTTACATGAGTTTTAAGGTATTCGTAGGAAAAATAATCTATTTTGAAGACAACATCTATAGATACTAGCAAGATGTTCTTTCTCTAGATCACACAACAAGTATCATTTTTATCCTATTACACCCCCCCTAAATATACAATTGTGTGTTCTGTGCGAATTTGTGTAGGATAATAATTACAAAAGAAAAACCTGGGAAATGTAAATTATAGTAAATATGGTCTCTTAATACCTATTAAGTGAAATATGTGGAATACAATAGAACCTCATTTGGATTTCTAACTCAAATAAGCAGTGATAAAATTGGCTATATTCATCATAATCCAATACTAAAATTGTTCCTCTACTTATTCTCCTTATTTGTTAGCATCATTAAGACTGAAAATCTTATATTAATCAAAATTCATTCCTTATGACAATTTTCTGAAGTTATTCAAACAAAAAACTTGTGTAGGGGTCTTTTAACCATATTCATTTTTCAATTTTTCCCCCTCGTAATTATGGGTGTGACTGTCCTGCTATGTTGATATTTTAATTATTTAAGTATGCTTAGTGATATTGTTCGTGCCATGTGTTTTTTTGACTTTTGGGCTGCACTGTTATGGATCAATGATGCTTTTATTATTTTATGTTATAGGAACAATCATTAAAAATCGTGTAGCTGAAAATGGACAAGAGTTGGATGCATGCATGCAGCCAAATATTCGGATGCTTATGTGCATGGAGTTAATAAGTTTCTATAGTTTGTTGAATCACATATGGGCAAGGAGTGCGATGTTCGATGCCCATGTGTGTGTTGTTTGAACATAATAATTAAAGACCAAAAAATAGTGAAAGATCATGTTATGCTTCAGGGGATAGATCCTGGTTACATCACATGGTTTTTTCATGGTGAATCAAATGCAAGTAATCAAGGTAGTAAACATACTAATGAGGATGCTGAAATTGACGACGAGCCGTTAGAGAAATATGGGACGGACGATGAAGATGATGGTGTTGATGACATGTTGTTAAACCTCGGCAAGCAATACGATCAAGAAGATAATATTGGTGGTGTTCCGGCATATCTCGAGAAACTGATGAATGGTGCCAAAATGGAATTATACCCTGATTGTAAGAAGATTTCGAAGACATATTTTATTATACAATTGATCCACTTGAAAGTGTATAATAAGTTGAGTAATAAAACCGTCGATATGCTTTTGCGGTTGCTGAAATCCTGTTTTCTGGATGGTGAGACACTTCCAAGTTCGTATTATGAAGCTAAAAAAATTTTGAACGACCTGGGATAGGGATATGAATACATTCATGCATGCAAATATGATTGTGCTTTATTTTGGCATGAGAATGAAAAATTGGAGGCGTGCCGCACAAGAGGTTACCGCACAAGATTTTAAGGTATTTTCCATTAAAACCAAGGCTCCAACGCTTGTTCATGTCCCACAAAACATCAAAAAAGATGGTGTGGCACACAAAAAAATGAGTCGATGATGAATATATGGGGCATCCGGCAGATTCTACAGCATGGAAACACTTCGATAAAGAGTATCCCTGGTTTGCAAACGATCCTAGGAATGTTAGACTAGCTTTAGCTGCAGATGGTTTTAATCCATTTGGAAATATGAGCACCACTTACAGCATGTGGCCAATCATTCTAGCCCCGTTGAATCTTCCCCCTTGTCATTGCATGAAAGATCCGTTCCTTTTCTTGTCTTTGCTGATTCCGGACAAAAATTAACTTGGGAAGGATATTGATGTTTACTTGTGGCCATTAATCAAAGAGTTGAAAGAATTGTTCGTTGAGGGGGCAGAGACCTTTGACGTTTCTTAAAAAAAGACTTTTCAAATGCATGCTTCAATTTTGTGGACAATAAATGACTTTCCAGCATATGGAAACCTATCCAGGTGGAGTACTAAAGGGTACATGGCTTGTCCATTTTGTAATGACCAAACTTATTCCGTGCGACTACGTAGAAAGATAGCTTACACGGGACATCATCGTGATTTACCGAAAGATCATGCGTGGAGGAAAAGTAAGAGGTTCAATGGGAAAAAAGAAGACGCTGAAGCACCTAGAGGTTTAACCGGGGAGGATGTCTTAGTGCAGCTGGAGAGACTGCAAAGTCTAATACCAGGGAAGCATGTAAATAACAAGAAAAGGAAACGGGAACCTGAGGAGTTAAATTGGACCAAGCGTAGCATTTTTTTCAATTTGCCATATTGGAGTAAGTTGAAATTACAGCATAATATAAATGTAATGCATATCGAAAAAAATATATGTGAGAGTATATTAGGAACATTGATGAGTGTAGATGGAAAAACAAAAGATACGGTGAAGGCGAGGCTAGATTTAGAGGACATGCAAATTCGTGAGGAGTTGCACTTAATCAGGCAAACTAATGGAACATGTGTGATGCCAGCTGTTTGTTATGTTATCTCAAAGAAAGAGAGACAAGACTTGTGTGAGTTTATAAAGTCTATTAAATTTTCGGACAGGTATGCTTCCAATATCTCTGGTTCTTTTAGTTCAAGTGACCACGAGTTATATGGGTTGAAAAGCCATGACTGTCACGTACTCTTACAACAATGCCATGAACATTGATTATTAAAAAGTGTTACATATAAATATTAATTAATTAAAAATGTTATATATAATTATTAAATATCTTACAAAAATGCAAAGTAAAAGTCCAAAAATTTTATGACTTCAGAAATGTTATTATATACCTAAACCAATAAATAAAAAAATGTTACAATTGTTATGTTAACTAATATATTTATGTCGTTGGTGTTTCATTCTTCCATGTCATGGGGAAATAGGATTTCCAACAGATAAATGCTCCATGCAAATTAACTAAATGATTACTTGCTAACTCACTTCATTAATTCACACAACAATAATTACAAATTAAACTATCCATCATTAACATATCAGTTTACCTTGATTTCCTATCCATAACAATACTAAGTGCTTCAACAAGCGTCTCCCTGAACCTAACCAGATTAATCCTCACATTCTGCTGATCAAGAAACACCATCCTGGCCGTTGTCAAACTTGTCACGGATCCCGGATTGGTGACGAACGAGTGATTTCGTCCGTACACTTTCACAAGGGAGCTCTCCTCTGAAAGAAAGTAAAGAACACATATTTGGAAATATTTTGTATTCAATCTTTTGCCCAGAATTCATTTATTCATTTCTGCATAATTACATCAGGGAATGTGCCACTATTTATAGTAAAGGTAACCCTAAAATATGTGGCTAAAACTGCTATAGTACATTAATTCAAATTCTGTGGTTACTATTGCTACAGTACATCCTAACAGCTGGATGTACTGAATTGGGGCCGACACCATCAGCTGACGTAAAATGATGCAGTTCACCGAGATTCTTTAGAGAGAAGGTGGAATCAAGGTGATTAATGAGTCGCAAAATTCCAACCTTGTCGCTGCCAGTGACAAGAATGTCGTCAACATATACTAAGACCCAGATGCAGCYCGCGGAGCTGTGGGAGTGGAAGAGAGAGCTATCAGCTCGAGAAGCAGAGAAACCAAAACCAATAAGGACAGCTCGTAAYTTTCCAAACCAAGCACGAGGGGCCTGTTTAAGCCCGTAAATAGCTTTTGACAATCGGCACACCAGAGAACTGGCACCTTCCTGTTCAAAACCAGGTGGCTGAGCCATGAAGATCTCGCGGTCCAGGTCGCCATGTAGAAAGGCATTATTGACATCCAATTGTTGAACCGACCAATTACAGTTGACGGCAATGGAGAGCACAACTCGGATAGTAGTAGCTTTAACAACCGGGCTGAAAGTTTCAGAAAAATCAAACCCGGGYACCTGACTGTATCCTTTGGCGACCAATCTAGCTTTATAACGAGCAACAGAACCATCAGCATGAGTTTTTAATTTGAACACCCATTTGCAACCAATCAAGGACTTGCCCGTAGGTAGCTCAGAAAGGGACCATGTCTGATTTTTAAGAAGAGATGCATATTCCTCACTCATCGCCGCCTTCCACTTGGGATGAGCTAAAGCCTCAACATAGGAGGAGGGCTCCTTAAAATCAAGAAGCTGAGTACTGAGCACCCTAGGCTTGTAAATACCTGCCTTAGCCCGTGTGACCATATGGTGTGTACCTGCAAGAGGGTTAGTACGAGGAAAAGAAGAGGCATGCGGAGAGCCCATAAATTGGTAATTCAACAGTAAGGGGAATAGTAGGCGGGCTAGATTGGTCAGAGGAAAGTGGAATTGGTTGATGGGGAGGACTGGGAGGTGGACCAAGTATGGAGGGCTGATCATGAGAGTGTGATGAGGTCGCACATGGTTGTGGAGAGGTCGCACGTGGTTGAGGAGAGCTCGCAGGCACAGGTGTGGAGCTCGCTGACACATATGGCGAGGTCGCTTGTGATATAGGAGGTGGACCAAGGATCGATGGTTGAACCGTGGAGCAGTAATGAGGTTCAGTGGTTTTAGAGAAGGGAAATTTGAGCTCGTCAAAGATCACATGTCTGGTGATTATAACTTTGTTACCTGGTAGAAGTACTTTGAAACCCTTATAGTGTTCACTATAACCAAGAAATGTACTAGGAAGCGACCTGAACTGAAGCTTGTGTTTATTTAGCGGTCTAAGATGAGGATAACAAATACACCCAAAGGGTTTGAGATGAGCATAGTTGGGAACTTGATTTCGTAGAAGTTGATGAGGACTTTTGTGCTGAGTGATTTTAGACGGTAATCGATTTATGAGATAGACAGCAGTGGTGAAGGCATCATCCCAGTATTTAATAGGTAGRTGAGAGTGGGAGAGGAGAGAGAGACCTTTTTCAATAATGTGTCTATGTTTTCTTTCCGCAAGGCCATTTTGTTGAGGTGTGTAGGGACAAGAGATTCTGTGGTGTATCCCTGAGGAGTGAACCAGATTAGTGAGGGCTATAAATTCCCCCCCTCCATCACTTTGTACTGACTTAATTTTAGAATTAAACTGAGTAAGGATAAGATTTTGCAGGTGGGAGAAGGCAGCGAGCACATCAGATTTATGTTTTAGCAGATAGATCCAGGTATATCGAGTATAATTATCAATAAAGGAGACATAATAGGAGAATCCATTCGAGGATTTGACAGGAGCAGGACCCCAAACATCAGTATGTACAAGATCAAAGGGTTTTGTGTATTCGGTCTCCGAAGGAGAAAAAGGTAGTTTATGACTTTTACCCTGAAGACAAGCACAACAAGTAGAAAAGGTAAATTTATTAATATTGGAAATAGAAAGATTACAGGTTTTGAGAACTTCTTGTAATACATTATTGGCAGGATGCCCTAGTCTAAGATGCCACAACTGTAGAGTAGCTTCTTTATTCGAATCGCTGGACTCAGTGATGAAGACACTAGGGTGTTGTTTCATGAGGGAGGTAGGTGTGGTTGATGGCGAGCTGAGAGTGGGCGAGCTGGAGGAGTTGGCGAGCTGGATGTCAAACTTGTAGAGACCATTCCTAAGAGAGCCTCGGAGAAGAATTTGATGTGTAACCTGGTCCTTTACATAGYAAGAGGTAGGATGAAATTCAAAGTAAACAGAATTATCTTGAGCGAATTGAGAGACACTGATGAGGTTTTTAGTAATGTGCGGTACATGAAGAAGTTTTTTGAGTAAAAAGGATTTGTTGCTGGAATGAAACTGTGAATTACCAATATGAGAAATACACAAACCTGATCCATTTCCTACTTGAACCTTGTTGTTTCCTTGGAATTCTGAGGCGATATTGAGATTAGCAAGATCATTCGTGACATGATGAGAGGCTCCAGAGTCAGCATACCAGCTCGCATCTCTGCACGAATCCGACAGTGATAAGGCAGAGGGATCAATGGATTGAGTCACAGGATAGGCATAGTAGGAGCTCGCTGAGGTGTTGAGGCTGTTCTGTGTATTGGACTGGGCAGTGTAGGCAGTATCAAAACGATAATAGCATTTGTCAGCAGAGTGGTTAGAGTAACCACATATTTGGCAAGGCGACCTATTTCCTGATCTGAAGCCTCTTCCACCTCGTCCTCTGTAGCTGTTGGTCCTCCCTCGGCCACCTCTTCCAGGGTGGCGACCTCTTCCTCTGTTCRCTCCTGCACCAGTCCAGGTGTCCTTCTTCTGGCCAGGGTACTGATTGGCAAAGTTGATAGTAGGGCTTGATCCTTYGGTATTGATGAAGTTAGATGGGTTTCCAGCCTCCAGTCTGTTCTCAAAGCTTAATAACAGAGGCAGAATGTTCCTGAGGGTGAGTGAGTCACTCCGAGCTGTAGCAGCAACCACTACTGGGTCAAAATCTCCTCCAAGCCCGGTGAGAACATGCATTGCTTGATCTTCTTCTGAAACGGGTTGACCAGCTGAAGCGAGCAGGTCACAACAACTCTTGACTTTGTTAACATATTCTCTGATGCTCATTGTTCCTTTCTTGATAGAGGAGAGCTGCATCTTGTACTGCATCTTCCGAGCTGCAGTTTGGCTGGAAGAGTTGGCATCCAGAGCTTGCCATATATCTCTCGAGGATGAAAGACCGACATCATGGTAAGTAGACTTTCAGAAAGAGAGGAGAGAAGCCAAGATTCTAACAGTTGATCTTGACGGACCCACAACAGAAATTCTGGGTTAACTGATCCTTCAGCGAACTGCGGTGGGGGCCTGATTTCTCCAGTAAGATAGCCTTCAAGCCCGTACCCTCTGACGGCTGTATAAACTTGCATTTTCCAAAGGAGATAATTTGAGTCATTTAGTTTGATAGAGATGAGCTGATTTTGCAGCTGGATAGTTGAGCTTTGAGAAGAAAGAGAAGTGTTTTGAAATACTGCGTGAGAGCTCGCTTGAGCCTCATGATGTGGAGGTGTGGCACCCTCCATCAGATGTAAGGGCAGGGAAGAAGTAGACGAGAAAGGAGGTAAAAGAGGTGTTCAGAGTCAGGTAAAAACCTGCTCTGATACCATGAAAGAAAGTAAAGAACACATATTTGGAAATATTTTGTATTCAATCTTTTGCCCAGAATTCATTCATTCATTTCTGCATAATTACATCAGGGAATGTGCCACTATTTATAGTAAAGGTAACCCTAAAATATGTGGCTAAAACTGCTATAGTACATTAATTCAAATTCTGTGGTTACTATTGCTACAGTACATCCTAACAGCTGGATGTACTGAATTGGGGCCGACACCATCAGCTGACGTCGGGTATGTTGTCCTTATCTGTGACTCATTGTTGGTAGTACGCTCGTCCTTTGATCGACCGATCGTGCGACCTGAGAGGTCACCAATTATGTGACCTGGCACTGTGCTCATCACCAGGTCGTCAGACATTAGGTCGCCAACAGTGCGACCTGGCACTGCCCTCTTCTTGAGGTCGCTAAGCAGTTTATGACCAGGCGACCTGGGCTTATCAGGTCGCTCTCTATTATCCTCCGCTTCAATCTTGTACCGTAGATAGTGCACGCCCATCGCCCGAGCATGATCTCCAAAATAAGTGTTGGAGGCCCACTCCGTCCCCAGCAATTCCACCTGCACCATAACAGCACCGCTAGGCAGGAAGATCCCGTTCGTCAGCCCTGCCCCGTGGGCCCCCACCAATACACTGCATGAATTAATGAGCCGCGCGACTCTATCCAGATCCGACATAATTTTCGATCTTCTGACCACAATCACTTGAAACCCTAATCCTTCCATTACACCAACCATTTCGTCCTCGTTCAGAAACCTCCTCGAATTTGTACGCGACAAGAGCATTAGCCTTGGTTTATTACTAGCTCTAATCAGCTGCGACACGCGCACGAACTTCAGACCGTACACCTGCCGGAGGAAACGCCTGAAATCAGGCATCGCGTACCCTCCCGGGATTTTGTCAGGATCTAGAGCCAAATGGTCGTGGAATTTGAGCCCGACCACGGAGCCCGGAAAACAATGCACGCTCCGATTCTCGGATGGGTTGATGACGTCGTACGTGGACAATCGACGCAAAATGTTTCCGTATTTGGTCATGAACGACGGCTTGTAGTCCTCGAGGACGAAGAGCACGCATGATTGGAACTGTTTGGTCGTGATGAAAAGAGGGATGATGATTTCGTTCATTTCGTGGAATACGTTTCCGGTGCTGCCGGAGGAGAATATCACGGCGGGGACACTGTGGTTGAAGCGGCAGGACGGCAATGTGTGATTTGAGTATCGGATCACGTGGACGGGTGATATTTGTTCGAGTTCGCTTTCTTGTTTCGCGTAAGGCCGAATAATCATCATCATGGTTTCAACTTTCTGCAGAGATTGTTCATCATAAGGGATGCAAACTGTCATGTTGCTTGTGTTGATTCTTACTGGTTGGATACACAAATGACGGAGTGAACAGCTTTATCGCATGCGAAACCCGTAGCATCAAGACTTTTTCGATCTTCCCCTGTGTTACATTACATGTCTATCAAAATCTTTTAACTCAGCGCATTGTAGGAACATGGTAAAACAAAACAAAAAAAAATAATAATAATTACAATTTACACACACCTCTTACTAGTCTTGCTAAATGAAATTTCATGAATTCCTGATCCTCAAGTGTTTTGTCAATGGCATTTAAGCTTGTTTGTGAGCTAGAAATGTGGTGGATCCCTGCCATCTCAAACAAATTAATTTCTGTTTAATTAGCCTTAACTAATCCGAGTTAATTAAATGCAAATTAGAAGAAAAACAAAATGATCGAGTTAAGTACATGAATGTAACGGGATTTTGTTCACCCACAAGAAATCAACACAAAGCAGAGAAAGGATAAGCAGAAAAATAATTGAAGTGGCACCAAAAATCAGTCTCCGGCTCTCCTTCTCCATCTTTTTCTATACTTTACCAAAAAAGTCTCTTTGCGTGCTATGAAATTCATTAATAAATATGATTAAGCCGACTAACAAACAGTTCTCGACTGTTCTAAATAATTAATTGTTAAATAGTCGTATTTCAGTCGAAGCTTCTGCACACGGTTTCTTGAGGCACAAATATAGGCATAATTAAAGGGATTCAAAAGTCAAGATCGTATAAGCATACGGTCGTTTATGTGTAATGACTGAAATTGGTGGACTCATTAGTCGAAGGCCTGTGGTAAAATGTGCTCACAGAGTCAGAAAACAATTATGAAGATATTAGACCGTATGTAAGTAATTAATTGCTGCTAACTATAACAAATAAAACTTGTTAGTTATTTTGTCCGTCTAGTTCTATTTGTCGTAATTGATAATTTTACGAACAATAAAAAAAATATAATAAATAAGAGTTGTTTGTCACTCTCCACGTCTCATTTTATTTGTCGTAATTGACCATTTCATTGAGATTATCAAATATTATTTTGTTTAAAATAATTAAAAATATAAAATAATAAAAATAGAGATAAAATTAGTAAATAAAATATTTAATTTTTATAGAAAAAAAATAAATAACAATAATTATCTGAAGAAATATGAAAACTTTGAAATTACATGAATAGATAAAATACGTAAGTATTAGTTTTTGTATGTATGTTTTACCGTGTTTTCAAAAAGGCGGCAGAATGGGATAAGGTAAAATCCATTTAAGCTAATTAGTGGATAGTTGAATGCTAGCTAACATTAACATAAGAAGTAGTGCTTATTTTATTTTCACTTCTAATAAGATAAGAGTTCGTTACTTCAGTGTTCTATCCCATCAAAATCTATGTAATATGTAACGTCTCTGCACCCTGTTTCTATATCGGAAGTCGGATTTACAATCTATTACGCATGCATTCCATGCACATGCACAACATTCATGCATATACAAGAAGACAAAGCTTATGAACCGTTGGAAAATTAGTGGCTCTTGTTTGCTGTGATTTGCTAATTACAGCTGTGCATTTTTTTTCCCATGTTTCAGCCTATATTATTGTAGACGTGTATTGTTCTAGGGTTTCTATTTGTGGATATTTATATCCATCACTTTTATGATTTATAATAGTTCAATATAGCCTTTATCTATTTCAGTGTAGTCTGCTATGTCCTCAGCTTTGTTTAAGCTTTTCTTCAACCTTTATGAAGTGATGTTTTCCTATTATGGTATCAGAGCGGGTTGATCCAAACCCGTCTCTATACCTTACCTTTACTCTTTCTCTTTTTACTTAATGTGCTGTCAAAATCATCTGCCTTGAATATCAACCATGGCTTCGGGATCTGGTGAATCACCACTTACAACAAGTAATATCATTCAACCACAACCGAAACTCATCACTGTAAAGTTGTCTGAATCAAACTATTTATTATGGAGTCATCAGGTCCTAGCTACAGCAAGAGGTTATGGCATAGAAGGATTTCTGACCGGAGATGCTGCTTCTCCTACAGGAGGTAATCCCTTAAATCCTTCACCTGAATATGTTAACTGGATGAAACAAGATCAGCTGATTATTTCATGGCTGCTGAGTTCTCTTTCTGAAACCATGGGTAAATACTGTTGGATTGATCACCTCCTCTGAAATCTGGAAATCTCTTGAGTTGGACTTCACCACTCAATCTAGGGCTAAGGTTATGCAATATAAGTCTCAGCTACACAACTTAAAGAAGGGAAATATGTCTGTGAGGGAGTATCTCAACAAGTTAAAAGCTAGTTATGATGGATTGGCTGCTGTTGGACAAACATCCACTTATGATGATCAAATTCCATCCATTCTTGATGGATTGGCTTCTGAGTATGATCCTGTTTCAATCTCCATCAACTCAAGAGTCCCTCCCTGCTCATTGACAGAAGCTCAAGCACTTTTGATGACATTTGAAAGTAAAATTGAGAGAGCAAATGGATTTAATGCTGATTGATTTAAAGGATTTGCAAATTTTGCATCTCAATCTTTTTCAAGAGGAGACTTTAGAGGTGGTTACTCATATCAAGGGAATAGAGGAAGGAACATCAATGCAAGAGGAGGTTTCAGAGGAACAAGAGGCAATTTTAGGGGAAACTACAGAGAATAGGTGGTAGGACAAACTCCTACAACACTGTCAGGTGCCAAATTTGTCAGTATAATGGACACACAGCTGATAAATGCTATAATAGGTTTGATCAAGGTTTTTCAGCTTCTGAAAACACCAAGAATGGTTTTTTAAGCTACCAAAACTATCAAGGCATGGCTAACTTAGCAAATTTCAACTCCTTTAGACCTCTAACTGGTTCTGAAACTTCCCAAGATGTATCATGGCTGCCTGATTCTGGAGCAACAAACCATCTCACCTCCAGCCTTAGCAATCTGAACACATCATCAGAATATTTTGGTGAAGACAAGATTGAAACCGAAAATGGTTCAGGTTTGCCTATTTCTCATATTGACTCTTCTATGCTTAAGGCTGACCATAACTCACCTCATTCCTTTGTCCTTAAAAATCTGCTGCATGTTCCTCACATCACTAAGAACCTTATTAGTGTTTCACAGTTTGCTAAAGACAACAATGTGTTTTTTGAATTTCACCCTCTTGTTTGCTTTGTGAAGAACAAAACCTCAGGCCAAACTCTCATTCAAGGCAATCTTAGGATTGGTCTTTACAGCTTTGACCTTGTTCAAGATCATCCCTCATCTGCTAGCAAGAAAATCTATTTGTCCAGCACTAAGAATAAATCCAACCTCAGCCTTTGGCACAATAGACTAGGACATCCATCCTATGATATTGTAAAGAAATCTATTAATGGTTGTAATCTTTCGGTTTCAAATAATGAAGTAAAAACTCCATGTTCTTCTTGTCAGATGGGAAAAAGTCATAAATTGCCCTTTTTGAGTTCTGAAAATAATAGCTATGATGTTTTAGAACTTGTTTACTCTGATCTTTGGGGGCCCTCTCCTATTACCTTTGTTGATGGACATAGATATTATGTTAATTTCATTGATCACAAGACCAAATTCACCTGGATATATTTTTTTAATCTCAAGTCTGAAACTGCAGATGCCTTCATTCATTTCAAAACTCTTGTTGAAAATAAATACAATAGAAAAATCAGGTTCTTGCAGACTGATGGAGGAACTGAATATAAGCCCTAACCAATTTTTTGCTTGAATATGGAATACATCGTAGTATGTCTTGTCCTTACACCCCTGAGCAAAATGGTTGTGCTGAAATGAAACATAGGAATATTGTAGAGACTGGTTTGTCTATTTTAGCTCACTCTTCTGTTCCACAAAGGTTTTGGGACCATGCTTTCTCCACTGCCACTTACCTCATAAATAGAATTCCAACCAAGTCCCTTAACTATCTGTCTCCTCTTGAAGTTTTGACTAAGCAAAAACCTGATTACTCCTTGTTAAAGGTTTTTGGATGTTGTTGTTATCCTTATTTAAAACCTTACAATAAACACAAACTGTAGTTCAAAAGTCAGCCATGTGTATTCCTTGGATATAATGATCAGTACAAAGGCTATAAGGTTCTGATTCCTAATAAAAAGATCATTATCACCAGGCATGTGGTGTTTGATGAAAAAAAATTCCTTTTAAGAATGCACCATCTGTTTAGAATAATAGTTCAAGCCCTGATGTTAATAGTCCTTTACCCATAAGTCATCCAAACACCAACAAACCTTTCACTCTGTCACCACCAAATACACCTCCCTCTCCTCCCACAAACTTCTTTTCTTCACATAATTCTCACATGTCAACCCCTGGACCTAATACAGCATCCTCCTCATCTAACACTATGCAATCTGGATCCAAATTCCTCAATTCAAATAGGTCAGCTTTATATAGACTTGCCAATAGAGAATCAAGGCATATCTGATGATCGTGTTCCTACTCTTACTAATTCATCTGTGTAGGTACCTCAAGAATCCTCTCCTAAGCTTCATACAATGATCACTAGGTCAAGAGATGGAATATTCAAGCCCAAGGTATATATTAGCTCTATCTCAGAAAACACTGAACCCTCTTCACATATTGAAGTTGCTTCTATTCCTGCATGGAAAGAAGCAATGGCCAAGGAATATCAGGCCCTGATCTCTAACCATACATGGCATTTAACTCCACTGCCACTTGGAAGGGACAATATTGGCTGCAGATGGGTTTTTAAATTCAAGAGGAATGCTGATGGTTCTGTTTGAAGGCACAAGGCTAGACTTGTGGCCAAGGGATACATTCAAATACCTGGATTAGACTATGGAGAGACATTTAGTCTAGTTGTGAGTCCTGCTACAATCAGGACTGTATTGTCCCTAGCCATCTCTAGAGGTTGGGCACTCAGACAGTTGGATATTGACAATGCATCTCTCAATGGGGATTTGGATATAGAGTTATAAATGATGCAACCACATGGTTATGAACTGAAACAAGTGGGACAACACCTTGTCTGCAAATTAAATAAATCCTTGTATGGCCTCAAGCAAGCTTCAAGGTCATGGTTCACAAAGCTCAATAATGTGCTTTACTCTCTAGGGTTTAGGTCCTCCAAGGCAGATTCTTCATTGTTTTTCAGCCATAATCCCACAGGAAGCATCTTTCTACTTGCATATGTATATGATATTTTAGTTACCAGCAATAATAACACTATGGTTGAAAAATTAATCACTAGACTGAAGGCACATTTTTCTCTCAAGGATCGTGTCTCACCTCGTCATTTCCTTGGATTGGAATTATACCCTACACAGAATGGAATGTTCATTGGGCAGACTAAGTACATTGAAACTATCCTTCAAAGAGTTAACATGAATAACTGCAATGGAATCAGCAGCCCCATGATTACAACACTTGTCCTTTCCAAACATCAAGGTTAACCAGTTAACAATATTACATTAGACAGGCAGATAACTGGTGCACTCCAGTATGCCACAATAACAAGGCCAGAAATATCATATAGTGTCAATAAATGTAGCCAATTCATGCAATCTCCTATGAACACTCACTGGAAAGCAGTTAAGAGGATACTTAGGTATCTGAATGGTACCATTACTCATGGCCTGAATTTTTTCAAGAACACAAGTTTGAAACTGACTGGATTTGTTGTTGCTGATTGGGGCTCGGATATAGATGATAGAAAGTCGACTTCTGGTTTTTGCATTTACCTTGGAAAGAATATAATTTCTTAAAGCAGCAAGAAACAAAATACCATAGCCCGTTCTAGCACTGAGGCAGAATGCAGAGCTCTTGTAGCAGCTACATGTGATATAATTTGGTTAAGATCCCTTTTGGCTGAGTTAGGATGCATTTAAGAAGCTCCTACCACTACAAGAAATCTGATATTTAGTGACGATTTTTTTTCCACGCATGAAAACTCGTCACAGTATGTTAAACAATAGTGACGTTTTTTAATTTCGTCATAGAAAAACACCATTTTATGACAACATTTATTGTTGTCACAATTGTTTACCGATTTCGTCACGAATACTTATATTTGATGACGTTTAAATGTTTTATTGTCACAATTTTGGGATGACAAAAAAAAATGGTTCGGAAAACCCATTTTATGACAAACATATAATAAAGTGTGATGAGATTTGGGTGTCACTATAAGTTTCTAGTTGTGACGGAATCATTTTTGTCACAAATGTTCCCTTGAAGAATGGTGACGATATTTGTTGTCACAACAAGTTTCTTTTCATGACAACACTACAATTTGTCATCAGTTCTAGAAAAATGACGACAACATTATTTTGACACGAAATAGTTCTTTGGTGATGTCAAATATGAATTTGTCATAATAATTTTATTTTTGCTACAAATTCACACCAGATTTAGGAGACTCTTCCGATAACAAATTGATAATAATTAGAGATGATTTTTGGTATCACTGCATATTTATGTTATTAAAAGCATCATATTTCTCATTAATTTCTCTAAATGTAATGTTAATTAATTTTAATTACTATATATTGTATAATATTTGAAGTAATCAATAATATAAAAATAATAAAAATCAACGTTAAAGAAATATATTAATTAAAATAAATAACTAAATTATGTGTTTTACACAATTAAAATAACAATATTAATAATAATATATTTGATTGAGACATTTATTTATGCTTGAACCTAATCTATGTTCCATGAAAAATGGT
>BMAC01000160.1:343405-406903 GCA_014905375.1 Phtheirospermum japonicum
ATTAAGATCCTGGATCCGCCCCTGTTTACACCCAGAAACAGGGCACCCACGTATTACGCGAGCATAACGAAATAAATACATAATAAAATAAAATTGAAAAAATAAAATTTAAAAATTGAAAATTGAATTATTCAAGCAATAAAGAAAATGTTCACTTGAGGTTTTGAAAGATTTCTTTGTAAACAACATTTGTTGTCTTATTAACAATGTTACCATCGTCGTCGCAGCATAAGATTTTTAATCCTTTATGTCTCTTCACCCGAGAGATGGCGACATAGAGCTAGTCATGGCTAAAAATAGGTCTTGGTAAGTACAAACCAACATTAGATAGAGTTTGACCTTGACTCTTGTTTGTAGTCATTGCAAAACAGATAATAAGTGGAAATTATCTCCTCTGAAATTTAAACGCGACCCTGCTATCCGATGGACTCAATGTCGTGCGTGGAATATAGACTTCATTCCAATATTAGTTCCTGAAAGAATCTTTACTTCAATAATGCGTTCTCCAAATTGGGTAACCAACCAACCATTTGTTTTTTTATAAATATATTATTAAAACCACCATACCTCTAGAAAGATAATAACTTCATAATCACTTAAAAATTTTTTATCAATTATTATCAATTATTACATTTTCTCCTTATGTGGGTTAGACATTATTTTTTTAATATCTTTTAATAAATTTGAAAACGTGTATTTTTCTTTAAAAAAAAGGTTCATTCCAACAATATCTCACCACATAATAATCCCCACCTTTTACTTTCGATTCTTATCATATATTTTGGAGCCCCTTCTTCGTCACCATTGAAATCAGTCATAACAAAAATAATGAGTAATTATCATATTGCTCAATTAGAACACAACCTTTCTCCACAAATCTCTAATATAGACATATCTAGATAATTACATTCAAGTACTTTTTCTAGGCGAATCTAACAAAATAGTATACAGATCAAATGAATTAAAGATACTAAACAGAACCAAAAAAAAAAATTGCAAAATTATTAATGGGGCTTCTACCGAATAAAAGAGGGGCGTTGAAGATGAGGCCAAAAACAGGCCCGTAATGAAGGCATTAAGTATATAAGCCTCTCTGTATGGGGATTAAATGTAAATTTGAGAAAGTAAATTATTAGCGTACACTACAAAACTAAACTCAAAACACTTCATAGATCATATTGACAAAGCAAAATATAACAATTTATGAATTTAATTCATCCTCAGGTTGCAAATTTGAATACGATTATGAATTATTAATTTTAAAATTGTTGATCTACTAAAGCGTTGATACATTTTGGTTTAGAAATAATACCATTTCTAATTGAAATGAATTTCCCTAATGTTTATCAAAATAAAAAATAAAAAAAATACACACAACCTATCATATAGCTCAAGGTAATTATTAAAACCACGAATTGATTTGGTCTGGGTTAGTGAGGACTTATTTGAGTTTCAATACATGCACTAAGGCCCTGCTTGGTTGAGCTGAATCAAACAGCTGATAGCTGATAACTGATAGCTGGTAGCTGATTTTCAATTAGTGCTTGGTATTATTTGATTAAAGTAGCTGATTGAAGGTTAATTTACCAATATAAACATGATTAAAAAATATAAAATATTATACATAAAAAAAAGAAAATATAAAGAATAAAAAATAAAATTATAATAATTAATGAAGACTTCCCAAAAGATTATTTAAAAAAAAAAAGACAAATACTTGAAAAATAATTAAAAAGATAATTATAATAATAAATAAAACTTTAATTATGACTAATAAAAATATTTTCCTAAAATATAAAGTAATATATTGGTTTATAAATAATATATATTTTTACAATATAAAAGGATAAAAAATGATTTTACCAAATAATGTAGGAGCTTATTAGAAAAGGCTACGATTTGTACCTTTTTCTAAATAGGAGCTTATTAGGCAGAATAAACTATTAGGTGCTTATTATTTGTTCTTACCAAACAGCCTAAAAGAGCTTATTGTGATGGATTAAGCTATAAGCACCTTCAATAAGCTCAACCAAGCAGGACCTGATTAATGTTTCGAGAAAAATAAAAAGCAGTGTAACCCTTCATCTCTTTCCGGGTTGCAATCACATACCCATCAATCTTTGCCAAAAGGAAAGGATTTTTATTGTCTGGATATAATCTTGCTAACTTCTACATCCAACAAATTGTACCAACAAATCAAAACCATAACTAAACATCATATACTTGTGCCAATATAATTAAGAATAACATAAATATGATATTTAATCACCAAATTCATGAGTTTGTAATATTTAGTAGAGCGGCCGGCAAGCCATATTGTCATTAATATTGGACTTTTTAATCAACAAATACAATCTATAAATATAAATAGGATAAGTGAAATACACCAGCACGATTAATTAAGCTCTGCAACATCTCATTCTGCAAGACGGATACATTTATACAAACTCGTTCCATCATCCTGGTCTAGACTCCCATAGACTCAAAGAAAAACATCTTTGTATTGCACAATTAAAAAACACAAAGAGAAGTTCCTTTTTGGATTACCTGATAATTCTTTAAACGATTTATAGTCCTCGTACTTCACTCTTCCTTTTACAAAGCTGGTTTTAAGAATAATAAGTTGTATACTTTACAAAAATTCCAAAAATGATAATATAAAAAATAACAATGAAAATTTGTATTAAACATACCATTACTTTTGTAATCTAAAATGAAATTAATCTCTATCATCCTTCATGTTCCACCATTCTTTGGCCACCACTTTCGAACATGATGATTGATGAAAAAATAAAATAAAATTCACACATTATTTTCCTTAAAAAGGAAAATAGGAAATATTACTGAAATTACAATCTCGATTCCCCTTGGAACTTTCCCTAACCATATTATACCAATCAAATGACAACCCACCAAAATACCGAGTAATACAACAATACGATCAAAAACTAAAATTAAGCAATATAAAAAAAAATAAGGTTCCCAATCAATAAATTCAAAAACTAAAATGGGAAGCTGCGTGCAAATTCAACACTATTTGAAACATCCCATTTATGTGGGTTTATCGTTATTAAACAAAGATTACAACTTTCAGACAAATCCCTGGGGCGATAGCAGAGAAACCATTCTCATTCCCAAGAAGCAATTCCGTTTCAAAGGGAATAATAAAGGGATTGTGTTGGTATGCAATGGGTTCTTATTTCTAGTGGATGATGATTCTTGGGCATAAAACGTTGATTCTTCGGTCATAACATCTCAGCTATCTGCTATTTCTTTGATACCTTACATGGGTTTCTTGTATTTATCACCAAATCAAATTCAGCCCCAAGACTCACACTTTTTGAGTTCTACTTCTTGCTTGCCTTTGTTGCTGCCGCGATACCAGCAGGAATTTATGCAAAAAAGCATTACTTAAAATCCTTGGCCAATGTCGACTGGTTGCATGGTGGGGCCGAGTCACTGCTTATGCTCACCAACCTATTCATCGTGCTGGGCCTTAGACGAGCTCTTAGAAAATCTGAAGATGAATCGGAAAAAGCACTCGAGCTTACTTCAGAAGTTAAAGAGAAGGAAAAGTCAACAATCCAGGCGATAATTGCATAAATATATACTATATTCTTGTTTAATGTGCTAATGCAAATTGGATAACTAAATGTAATAGGTTTTTGATCTTAAGATTCTAGTTTGATTAATAATTTAATACCTTATTTGAAGTAAGAGGCTAGTTCTTGAACTTTAATTAGAATTTGTTACTGAAAAGATATTATTTTTCCTAAAAAAATAAATAAAATAAATTCAAAAACTAATCAAAAAGGATACAAATCAAAATAATGGCTTTGAATAGATCTTCAAGGTTTAATACAAATAAATATTCAAAAGTCATCAGAGAAAGTAAAACATGAAAATAATTATCTGATCAAAATCTCATCAAAAAGTCAACATACCCCATAATATATTTAAGCATATTTTAAAACTAATATAAAGATGGAAAAGATAAATCAAAAAAGGCAGATTTCAGATGAGAATTGATGAAAATCTGCATCATCATCATAGTATATAAACATATCAAAATAATTTTGTATCATCCGAATTTCCGATCAAAATCCGAAACTGAACATAAAATCTGAATTCTGTATCATCCGTATTTCCAATCAAAATACGAAACACATAAGTAGATCGAGAATTAGTTTGAAAAAAAGCAGATCGAAAAACTGCTTGAACTTGGACGAAATTATTTGTAAATTCAAAAAATAATTAATCCATATAAGTAATAAACCTTTTTGAAATAGAAAAAAGAAATAAACCTTTTTGAAAGCAAAACCCAATTGAACACTGCAACAGTTACATAAACCCCAAACACAGTGCTATAACACTCTTCCTCTTTTTTTGCGTTCTTGAAAAATCAGAAAAGATGAAGAAATAAAGAAATATATTTCAATTATTTGTTTCCTCAAGTCTCTTCTTTTCTTGCGTTCTTGAAAAATCAGAAAAGATGAAGAAATAAAGAAATATATTTCAATTATTTGTTTCCTCAAGTCTTTTATAGATGGGATAACTTTTTTTGTAGTCTGCACAAAAATATAATACACATATGTGTGCTTAAGCATGCAAGCAAAGAAAAGGGCTCCTCAGGTTTAATGGTTAATTACTTCAGGAGTGATCTTTGAGATGAAAGAATAGAATTGAAGAAAAAGACAGCATTCAATTAAAATATCATGAACTACATGATGAGGCATAAATAGGTCAGACCCAGATTGGGGTAGACCTAGGCCTAGATAGTCGAGGAGGGGAGCCCAGGATGACTTGTACTTGGTTTGACCTGATTTTGTTAAGAGCTGTATAGAACTGAGTAGCGTCATTCCAACCCAGGAGTTATCCTGAGCTGATGGAAGACCTCCCGTGAGATAAAACCCTGAAAATATAAAGGGAGACTTGCCAGCAGAAAGGAGACCAGGACTAGGGAAGATCCCAAGTCAGACTTGATTTGGGGTAGACCTGATCTGAAGTAACGGGAATAAAAAAGGGACACAATAAGACCAGCTCAGTCTGGATGAGGGTCTGGTTAAGCCTCTAGAAAGAATTGGTTTCAAAGGAGTACGGTTATGGCCCTTGATTTCTCCTGATCTGATCTTTACAGGAAAAAGTCTTACTGACAGAACTGGGGATAAAGCAAGGAAGACCTGTTTTCTAGATTCCCAATAAAGAGACAAGTGGGACCACTAGTCAGAATTGGTTGCGTAACGGCCCGTGATTCACGGCACGTGCTCCTAAGATCCCAGCTGGGGTCCCCACTAGGAGAAGCTATAAGTATCTCAGCCCCAAGGCTGAGAGAGGTATGTCATTCTTTGTGCATTCCTTCTTTACTTGCTAAGAGAAACCTCATACGCTTTACTGACTTAAGCATCGGAGAGGTTTCCACCGGAAAACCACCGGTGGTCCTTTCTAACGTGTTTCTGTGAGCAGGTCAAGGAGGTGTTCGAGGTTATAGGCATTGTTCTTGACGTCGATCATGTTTTGGGTTGAAACAATTGGCCCCGTCTTGTGGGAAAGCGATCAAGCTAAGACGTGAGGGTTTCTTTTTGTTCCATGGCTTCAGACGGATTACGACGAAACTTGGTAGGGGAGCTAGGAGGAACGCCCAGCTCCGCCGCGCCATGGGGTATGCCGCGGTCAGCAAAAACGTCCGCGGCGAGGCCCGAGGGGGCAGAGCCATCGGCGGCGGCAGGATCAGGCACCGTGCCGCCCCCTTCCGGTCTTGTTCAATGATGTCCTTCTCAGACAGCTATCTGAGCTCATCGGCAAAGCCGTGGAGACAGTTGTGGAGAAGAAGTTTGCAGAGATGTCGACACCACCGCCCAATGCACCGCTGGCAAGAACTGCTCCAGCGGCGGAGACAGAGCCTCTACGCGGCCAGCGCACAGATCGGACTCCTCTTCCGGATAGGGAAGAGCATTTCTCTACGTCCGACAGCGAAACCTCAAGCCAGACCAATCCAGGTCTGGCTGAGCAGATGCAGAGCCTGCAAAAAGAAGTGCGGAAGTTTAAGAAGAAGATGGCAAGCAAAAGCACGGTGCCGATACGAAGAGGCACTCTGTTTACTGAAGAAGCCATGCGCGATGATGTGCCGGCTTTTTACAAATCGTTGGGCTTTGAATACAATGGGACTACTGATCCGTGGGATCATTTGAGTTGTTTTGAGATCATGGCAGCTGTCCATAAGTTCTCAAACGTGGTCATGTGCCGGGTCTTCCCTATGACCTTTACCAAATCAGCCCAGCTGTGGTTAAGCCAGCTGCCACCACGCTCTATCAGCAACTTTGATGAGTTCAGCTCGGCATTCTTGCACCAGTTCAAAAGCTGCAGGAAGTACCAGAAGATGCCATTAGAGCTGTTCAGCCTCAAACTAAAGGAGAATGAGAGTTTGCGTGCCTATATTAACAGGTTTACAACGGCAAAGCTGGAAGTGCCTTCCGCGTCCGAAGAACTGCTGGTGAATGCTCTGGCGCAAGGCCTTAGATGAGTGGAATTTTTTCAATCATTTGTCGTAAAGCCTGCTCTGAAATTCGGAGAGCTCTTGGAGAGAGCTGAAAAGTATATTCACTTGGAAGAGGCCTTGAAGATCAAGGATGAAGGGGAAAAGAAAAGAGAGAGATATGACCGAGAGGATATGGCTGTGATAAAGAGGCCCAGAACAGATCTGTCAGGAGGGAGACCTTGTTTTGATAAATATACTCCCCTGGCAACACCACAAGGCGAAATTTTGCAGGCGATAGAAAGGCATCCAGATGTGAAATGTCCTAAAACCTATGCGCAGAAGCCCAGGAAGGAAAGATCTGATCGGTTTTGCCATTTCCATAACGAATATGGACATGATACTGACCAATGCACTCATCTGAAAGATGAGCTGGAGAGAATGGTCCAGGCAGGGAACCTGAAGGAATATGTTTGCATGAGGAGAGAGGAAGTCAGATCTGGCCGCAGTGGATTTGACCGGTTTCAACAGGGCAAGAAAGACCAGGACAGAGGTCATTCTGATGGAAGACGGACTGATCAGGCCCAGGCCATCCATTGAGAAATCCAAATGATAACTGGCGGAGAGCTGGAAGAGCATTCTAAGCGGACACAGCATAGCTACGTTAGAGCTGCAAAGGATTTGGTTCGGAAATCGTGTGAAGTGGGACAAATGGCCTCCATCCCGAATATTTGTTTTGGGTCAGAAGATGGTGATGGCATTCTGGCCCCTCACATGGATGCTTTGGTTATAACAGCAACCATCGCCAATTATAATGTGCGGTGAATTTTTGTGGACACTGGAAGTTCTGCCGATATTCTATTTTACGATTGCTTTCTAAAATTAAAGTTGGATGTCGAAATGGAGGAGGTTACTACCTCTTTGGTTGGGTTTGCAGGGGGAGCCCTGAAGCCTTTAGGAGTGGTCAGGCTCCTGGTGACATTAGGTGAGGAGCCGTATAGGGTCACTAGAACGGTGCGTTTTTTGGTGGTAGACGCCTCATCTTCTTATTATGTGATGTTGGGTCGGCCGTCTTTAAGCCAGTTCCAGGCCGTTATATCGGTTTTTCACATGAAAATGAAATTTCCAGCGAAAGATAGGACTGGCAAGGTAAGGGGTGATCAGTATTCGTCACGACAGATGTATGTGGAATGTGTCAAAAGGAACACTGAAGAGGAAAGACAGAACAAGAGGGCTCGGGTGGAGCAGCCACGGACAGACCTGACGCGAAGAGAAGAAGGGCTGATGTTAGTGGAGGTGGTCCCGGGAGACGAAAGCCGAGTCCTTCGCGTAGGCATGACTCTCAGCCCGGAGGTCTTAACAGGCCTGGTTTCTTTGTTAAGAGAAAGCGCGGATATTTTCACTTGGTCCCCCCAAGATCTGGTAGGGATCGACCCACAGGTCACCGAACATCGCCTTAATATTAGTCCGGGGGTGAAATCGGTCAAACAGAAGAAGCGCAATTTTGGGCCAGAAAAGGAGGCCATCATAGAGACAGAGGTAGATAAGCTCTTGAAGGCGGGGCATATCCAGGAGATTCAATTTCCGGAATGGCTTTCCAATGCAGTTCTACCTCAATCGCGCCTGTCCGAAAGACCACTACCCCTTGACAAGGACTGACCAACTCGTCGATTCCACCTCTAGCTATGAGCTTCTGAGCATGATGGATGCCTCGCAAGGGTATCACCAGATCAGGTTAGCGGAAGAAGATTGGAAGCGTGTCAGCTTTATAACCCCGAAAGGGACATATTGCTATGTGGTTATGCCTTTTGGGCTTAAGAACGCGGGTGCTACATCCAGCGATTGGTAGATAAAATGTTCAGAGGCCAGCTCGGCCGGAATATGTAGGTTTATGTGGACGGTATGCTAGTCAAGAGAATGAAAGCAACGTTGCATGTGGATGACCTGAGGGAGACCTTTGATACCTTGAGAAAATACAAGATGAAGCTCAAACCCAAGAAGTGCATGTTTGGGGTAAGAGCTGGAAAATTTCTGGGATATATGGTGACCGAGAAAGGTATCGAGGCAAATTCCGAGAAGGTCAGAGCGATTATGGAGATGCAGGCGCCTAGAAACGTGAAAGAAATACAATGCTTAGCGGGACAGATCAACGCCTTGAGTCGGTTTATCTCGCGCTCGGCTGAGAAGAGCTTGCCATTTTTCCAGGCCTTGCACAAGAAAGCAAAATTCCAATGGAGTAATGAGTGTGAGGAAGCATTCAGATTGTTGAAGGAGCACTTGGCCGGCATGACCTTGCTCACGAAACTCATTCAAGGAGAGCCCCTAATCTTGTACTTATTTGTAGGACAGCAAGCAGTCAGCTCTGTCTTGATCAGGGAGGAAGGTAGAGTTCAGAGACCGGTCTACTTTTGGAGCAAGGTCTTGCATGATGCAGAGATAAGGTATGTCGAAGTTGAGAAAGCAATGCTAACTTTGGATGGAACAGCTCGTAAACTGCGTCCATACTTCTTGTCTCATAACATAATTGTGTGAACCAACCTGCCGTTGAAGGCTATAGTGGACAGACAAGAGGCATCAAGAAGACTGGTCAAATGGATAATAGAGCTCAGCGAATTTGAGGTTGTGTTTGAAGCTCGAACTGCAATCAAAGCTCAAGCGCTGGCTGCTTTCATGCAAGAGATGACCAGCTCTTCCGAAGAAAGGCAGGAATGGGTAATTTTCACGGATGGCTCGCTGTGGAGCCGGAATAGTCTTGATTGACCCAGAAGGAGTGGCCACCGAATACGCCGTGCGATTGAATTATGCTCTGTCTAATAATGCGGCTGAATATGAGGCCCTCTTGAGAGGAGTTCAGATGGCTTTTGGACTTGGGAGCGGAAGAGATCTGTGCTAAGGTGGGTTCCCAGTTTGTCTGTAAACAGATAAGCGGAGAGTTTGAAACAAGGGAGGATACCATGCAGAGATATTTGGCTAAGTTCAGAGAGCTAGCGAGAGAGATGAAATCCCTGATGGTAGTGCAGATCCCCCAAGAAGAGAATGGCAGAGCTGACTATTTAGCAAAGATAGCTAGTTCAGCTACGGATTGTCACGAAAGGGTGATTACTTTGCTGAAGGCAGATGCAGAATTTGGGACAGAACAGGTGTGCTCAGTGGTAGAAGGAGATGACTGGAGCTTTCCCATATTGGCTTATTTGGAGAAAGGACTCCTGCCAGAGGACAAGAAGGACTCAGCAAAGATACGGACCAGGGCTACTAGATTCTGTTTAGTTAAGGGAGAGCTGTTCCGGAGAGGATTTGGACAGCCCCTACTAAGATGCCTGAGCCGGGGAGAAGGAGCTTTGGTTCTTAGATAAATTCATGAGGGATGTTGTGGCAACCACATAGATGCTAGAGCTCTCTCGAGTAAGATCTTGCGGGCGGGGTATTTCTGGCCACAACTGCGAAAGGAAGCAGAAGACTTTGTGCGTACTTGTGAAAGATGTGAGAAGAACTCATCGTTAATACATAAACCCGCGAAAGAGCTCATGACGATGAGCTCTCCTTGCCCATTCTCTAAATGGGGCATTGATTTGGTCGGCCCCTTCCCCATGGCTCCTGCCCAAAAGAAATTTCTAATAGTGGCAATCGATTATTTTAGCAAATGGGTGGAAGCAGAGGCCTTGGCTAAAATCACGGAAGAGGCAGTCATRAAGTTCTTRTGGAAAAACGTRGTGTGTAGGTTYGGYGTCCCCAGAATCCTCRTCTCGGATAATGGCACCCAAYYCATGGGTACCARAATTAGAGCTTGGTGTACGAAGATGAAAATYGACCAGCATTTCACATCTGTCTACCACCCCCAGGCTAACGGTCAAGTAGAAGTCACTAATCACATATTAGTGCAAGGGATCAAGGCCTGTTTGGACAGAGCTGGAGGCAGATGGGTGGATGAGCTGAGCTCAATTTTATGGGCCTATAGAACTAATCCCAAAGAAAGTACAGGGGAGACGCCTTTTAGCCTAGTCTATGGTATGGATGTCGTGGTGCCCGCTGAGATCAGCATAGAAACTCATCGAGTTCAGAACTTTGTTGAAGAGCAGAAAGAGTTGTTGATTCAAGATGCTCTGGACTTGGTTGAGGAGAAAAGAGACAGGGCTGCCGTTAGAATGACACACATTAAAAGACGAATAAAGGCAGCATATGACAAGTCTGTCCTCAACAGGCAATTTCAGGTGGGAGATCTGGTCCTGAAGAGATCTGATTTAGGAAAGGCGAAGGGAAAGCTGGATGCCGAGTGGAAAGGACCACTCCGAGTCACCCAAGTCTTAGCGGGAGGAGCCTACAAACTTGAAGAACTGGATGGGACCGAGATCCCTCGTGCTTGGAATATTGCTAATTTACGAAAATTTTATACATAATTGTAACCTTTTGATGTTTATTTGTCTTTTTGAATAAAAATTACAGGTTCATCCTTGATTAATTACGTGTCCATAATTAAGCCAGGATTGGCTAAGGGCGGATGCCCTCGATTTTGCCTGACCTGATTGTTAGTTTAAGCCAGGATTGGCTAAGGGCGGATGCCCTCGATCTTGCCTGACCTGATTGTCAGTTTAAGCCAGGATTGGCTAAGGGCGGATGCCCTCAATTTTGCCTGACCTGATTGTCAGTTTAAGCCAGGATTGGCTAAGGGTGGATGCCCTCGATTTTGCCTGACCTGATTGTCAGTTTAAGCCAGGATTGGCTAAGGGCGGATGCCCTCGATTTTGCCTGACCTGATTGTCAGTTTAAGCCAGGATTGGCTAAGGGCGGATGCCCTCGATTTTTGCCTGACCTAATTGTCAGTTTAAGCCAGGATTGGCTAAGGGCGGATGCCCTCGATCTTGCCTGACCTGATTGTCAGTTTAAGCCAGGATTGGCTAAGGGAGGATTGGCTAGGGGCGGATGCCCTCGATTTTATCTGACCTGATTGTCTGTTTAAGCCAGGATTTGCTAGGGGCGGATGCCCTTGATTTTGCCTGACTTGATTGTCAGTTTAAGCCAGGATTGGCTAAGGGCAGCCGCCCATGATTTTGCCTAACCTGATTGTCAGCTTAAGCCAGGATTGGTTAAAGACGGCTGCCTATGATTTTGTGTGACCTGATTAACAGTGTTCAAGCCAGGAGTAGTTCAAAATGGGTGACAATCCAAACATTCTTTCTTGTTTGATTAAAATATGATTTGCATAATAAGTACGATATAAAAACGATCAAAAGTTCCTGGTAAAATAAAGATAGCATAAACAAAAGGCCAAGAATGGTCCAAAATAAAAGTCACTTCTTTAGAACAGATTGCTCCCACCTTCTACGAAGGTTGCCAATTTTGATTACAAAAGTGCAGGAAACAAAAAGGAAAGATGAATGCAGGTTTTCATCTGAGAGGAGATCCACAGTCTGAGGCCAGAGCCCGGCGAACGCGCCAAAGCTCACGCTCGATGTCATGCAGGCGACGGTGGTACTTATCAGACCGTTCGGTAAGCGCGTGAGCTTCGCCGGCGGCGACGGTCAGGCGGTTCACTGACTCGGTCAAGTCAGCCCTCTCCTCTTGCAGTTGTCGGTTTAGCTGGCGGAGTTCAGCCCACTCCTTCTTGTAAAAACGCTTCTTCTGCCTCTTTCTCTTCAGAAGGCGGTAGAGGTAGCCGATTTTCTCCTTGAGCGCGGTCAGTTGATCAGACAGTTTAAATTTCTCGACGATCAGAGAAATGTTCTTTCGCCTCACTGTGTTGATTTCTTCGACAAAGGGAGAAGAAGCCATTGCAGAAAATTGAAAAGAAAATAATGGAGGCATGTACATATTTAAGGGGACAAAAGCGCTTGCAAAAGGAATCAAAAGGTACTAGGGTTTCCAGATAATTAGGAAACCCTAGAATATCAGAGGTCGCAACACGACAAAATAGACATTATCATTAAAATTCAAAAATTCAGTACAGCTTCAAAGAAAGATAAAAACCAGACTAGCCACACAGGCTAACAAAAGGTCTGGTCTAAAGGAAAGCATTCACATAAACCTAAGGCACGGCCTCTAGCTCGGCGTCTAACTCAGCTGCCAATTAGTCCACCGCCCCTTCGTTCAGCGCACCAGGCGAAGCTCCCCCGGGCAGTTCACCCAGACCGACAAAGGTTGGGGAGTGGGAGGAATCAGGAACGCCAGCCTGATATGGCTGAGACTGCTCGGGTGAAGGAAAATGATGCTTAGAAATGACGTGTTCGGCAAACTCGACCGCCCCAACGGTGTGCAGATGATCTAGCTCAGGGGAATAGACAAAAGAGATTGGTTCGGGAGAGCTCTTCAAAGCAACTGCTCGATTAAGGGGAACCCCTGGATTGCCTAAAGCCCATTTCGCTTCTCATCTAAGGCGAGATGGAAGAAACGCATAGCCTCTGGCACAAGTAGTGAGTAGAGCTCTTTGGACCCTAAAAAGGCTTCACGGGTCTCCTCTCGAGGAGATTGAACAAACCTCAAGACTTCCTCGGAGTTTAAGTACTCGGTCTTAAACTCTTCCTTGTCTTTTGCCAGAGCCTCGTCGGCAAGGCTCCTAGCCTCGGCTAAGGCCTCATCCCTCACCTCGGAACGCGCTGTTTTAATCATCTTGGCCTGGGCCTTCCTCACCTCGGCTAGCTCTGCTTTATTCTCCTTGAGCTTATTCTTCAGCCCCTGCAACTCTTCTCTTTGCTTTTTTAGATCAACTCCTCGCTCTTTAGCCAGAGCCTTTAAGTGATCTGCCTTCACAACCAGCTCTTTATTCTCCTTGACCACGTCGAACTGGACCATGGACCTGGTAGCTCGAGTGGCCAGAAGGGCCTTCTTGGAGAGAGCCTGATCACGGGAAGAATTGATGCTTAGCTGAATGAAAGCCTGGTAAATGACATATAATGGGGGTAAAGGGATACGAGACATACTCGTGATTCGTCTTGGCACCAAGACTCCAAAAGCTCGCGATCAGACATCTTTTCCAGCTCAGGCTGGTCTGCTGGTAACATCTGCCGACGCATGTATTGGACGGCCAGCTCTCCAGAGCAATTAAGAACAGAGTGGATGGGAGGGGGAGCAGCACGAGTGATGGAGGCAGTACGAGCACTGGGAGAAGAGGCTACTAATGCCCGACTGTTTTGAGCTATTCGCGGCCTCTTGGACAGAGGAAGAACATCATCCTTGGATCCCGAAGAAAGGCTCCTAGCGGCAGAGGCACGAGGAGGTAGTTGCGAAGAGCTGGAGCCTGGGGCCCTGGGTTTGAGCAGGGGCAGAACTTTGAACGAGGACAGGTGGTGCAAGGGCTACTTCTTGGGAAGCTGTCTCTAGGGCTTCTTGGGTTCCCATGGAGGCAGCCTCCATCATTTGGCGCAGCATCCTTTCTGGTAAGAGAGAAGAAATAGATTAAAATTTGAATAAAGTGCAGCAAGTCAGGTCAGGATGAAACGAGTTGTACCGATCTCTTTAGATAAAGGGCCTGTTTCCACCCGCTCATTAAAGAAGTCCAAGACAAAGGGGAGGAGAAGTTCGGTCAAATGAATGGGATTTCCATTGAGGGTGGAGATGATTTTTGGAAGGCGTGGAGACCTGTCAGTTGCGGCTAGGTGACGAGAAGGCGGAAGCTCATCAATGGGCTTGGGGTCGAAACCCCAGTCCCCATTGCAATAAACGAAGAAGAATTTCTTCCTCCAAGCCTTGTTGGAGGAAGGGAGCCCGCGCAAGAAATGTACCCCAGCTCTGGCTGTAAGGTAAAAACATCCAGGGGAGCTCTTTGCTTGGTAGAGCTAGTAGAAGGTATGAGCTGAAGGATCTAGACCAGCATAATGCATGGCCAGGTTATAGCATACCATAATCCTAAAGAATTTAGAGTAAATTGAAAGATGGGGATTTTGTACATATTGGCGGTTTCTAACATTAGGGGATTTACTGGAAGGCGCAAACCCGCCTGAAATTGGTCAGCGTAGAAGGTTAATCTGCCTGCCGGTGCCTAACAGGCTAGAATGCAGGCTGGAGGAGCATAAGGGTCGTATTTTTCTGGGAATCTGTATTTGTGACGTATCTCCTCGACACTCCTTTCACTAAGGACATAAGTAACTTTAGGATGTTCAGGATTAGCCGGGGGATATTCTAAACCCCCGGAGGAGGAAGAGACAGCCGCCGTGGAAGGCGAAGAGGAGGAGGTTAAATTCGTCGGAGAAGAGGAAGGAGCGAGAGGATTGTCGGAGGAGGTAGAGGATGATGACATGGTCAGAAATTTAAAGAGAGAGGGATTGAGAAGGTACCTGGTTCGTGAAGAAAGCCGGAAAAACTGGAAAATTCGAGATGCCGGAGTTCTAGAAAAACGAGAGCTTAAAAGTGTTTTGCAGAAAATGAAATATGAAAAGTGGGAAAGAGAGAAGATACTAAGAATATAAGAAAAGGGAATAAAATTCAAAAAACGAAAATTGAGGGAAAAGCGGGATTTGATGGGATCCTCGCATTTAATGCGGACAGAGGAATAGTACCCTAGGTGGTGAGCTGGAACGCCAACCATCCTAGGGTGGGACACGCGTCGCTGACTTATCAGATACAATACTTGAAAAGACGTGTGGGTATGGTAACCGTTTGGGAATGTGGGCCGACACCACTAATGTTAATAATTAGGCCTGGTTGTCAGGCGGATTTTTTGGGATTCGTGCCAGTACGAGAAACAATAATGGATATGTTGGCTCATATCTATTTCTGAGGACCCTGGAAAGTCGCAGCTCTACCCCAACCTCTTTGGGGGGGGAGGAATTGATGAGGCATAAATAGGTCAGACCCGGATTGGGGTAGACCTGGGCCTAGATAGTCGAGGAGGGGAGCCCAGGATGACTTGTACATGGTTTGACCTGATTTTCTTAAGAGCTGTATAGAACTGAGTAGCGTCATTCCAACCCGGGAGTTATTCTGAGCTGATGGAAGACCTCCCGTGAGATTAAACCATGAAAATATAAAGGGAGACTTGCCAGCAGAAAGGAGACCAGGACTAGGGAAGACCCCAAGTCAGACTTGATTTGAGGTAGACATGATCTGAAGTAACGGGAATAAAAAAGGGACACAATAAGACCAGCTCGGTCTGGATGAGGGTCTGGTTAAGCCTCTAGAAAGAGTTGGTTTCAAAAGAGAACGGTTATGGCCCGCGATTTCTCCTGATCTGATCTTTACAGGAAAAAGTCTTACTGACAGAACTGGGGATAAAGCAAGAAAGACCTGGAGCAGGGAAGACCTGGTTTCCGTATTCCCAATAAAGACATAAGTGGGACCACTTGTCAGAATTGGTTGCGTAACGACCCGTGATTCGCGGCACATGCTCCTAAGATCCCGGCTGGGGTCCCCACTAGGAGAAGTTATAAGTATCTCAGCCCCAAGGCTGAGAGAGGTATGTCATTCTTTGTGCATTCCTTCTTTACTTGCTAAGAGAAACCTCATACGCTTCACTGACTTAAGCATCGGAGAGGTTTCCACCGAAAAACCACCGGTGGTCCTTTCTAACGTGTTTTTGTGCGCAGGTCAAGGAGGTGTTCAGGGTTACAGGCTTTGTTCTTGACGTCGATCATATTTTGGGTTGAAACACTACATGTACAGAAAAAAAAAATTATTACCATACAAATGTTCATTATTATGAAAAATAAAATGTATATTATTGTACATGTATACTAACATATCGGGGATTAGGTTTAATAATAACATGTATATTATTATTATTATGTATAGGAGACACAGTTAACCTCAGTGTCATATGAGACCTCTTGATGGGAAATTGCTTTTGAAGCTTCATATCGGAGTTATTACCATACAACTACTGCAGTAATTTTTTTTCAAACTGAATAAAACCATTAACTAATGATGAAAAAAGCCTAAAGCTGGTAAAACTAATCCCCTTTTTAATTAACAAAATGAAGCAAATTAATGGTATTACCAGCAGAATCTAGTCAAATTCAGAAAATTATAGTAAAAACGGAAGTGAAAGTTTAACTGACCTGTTTCTTTGAGCTGCTATTGGGATCAACGGCGAAATGGATATCATGCATTAGTCGCTCGATCATGCTTATGGTATAAGTTCGTTGGGTTTCAGGGTTGATTGTTTTCTGCATGACTATGGTCGCAATATCCCTACTCGATAGTTGTGATTCTCTCTCCTTTCCTGCAACTTGTAGCTCTCATTTCTCCAAAATCTGCAACAATCAGCGAATTTCTCAGTAGAGCCCATATTTACTCACCAGTTGTACAATGACATGAAATACATTAATTCAAATCAAATACAACAATAATTTAACACAGAATTGTGTGGTTCAACATCTAATATTGGTACCAAAGATTCCTAAGGGGTAGAACGGACAATAAGGCACATAATATAGTTTATTAAGATTATCAAAACAGTGAAACAGGCATAACCCCACACACAAACTCAAACAACAACACTAACAGCAAAAAAGTGGATTCATAACCTCTAAACATATTTTAGCCTGATCGTCTGTCCCAAAGGCTGCCATTAAATCTTCTGCTTTAGCAAGAACGAATTTCGATACATTGGAATAAACAGTTTGGGATTGCAACACTTCATCCAAATCTTTCTCCCTGCATTGATAATTGAAATGTCAACAACTTCAGCACTTCAACTCTACAACAATTTCAAAATTCCAATACATAACACAAATCTACAATTTCAAACTCAAACCTCTCATCTCTTTTTTCCTTTTTCATATTTCGGGGTGTTTTAACATTATAATAATCCTACAATATATTTCATGATCTCATGCTAGTTCTTCATTTTTCCAGTATACAAACAATTAAGTCATTCATTTGAACTGTACACTGATGGTATAATCACAAACCCTAATTCATATTCATAATAAAAACTATAAACAAAATCGACAGGCAAAATATTAATGACCGAAAAACAACAAATATGAAACATAAGATTTCAGGTGTGCAATCAAACCTACAATTTCTAGACCAAGCCGCTCATCTTTGTTCTCCTTTTGATAGTTGTAAACAGACCTGATTATTTAAATATATATTTATTTGAAAGCTAAATGAAATGAAAATAATAGTAGTAACTCCTATAATATGTTTCAGGATCATATCTCCATGTTAGGTCTTCAATTTTCTTCAATACATACAATTACTTCATTCATCTGAACTGTACACCAATGCTATAATCCAAAAACCTAATTCATATTCAAAGTAGTGAACTATAAACAAAATCGGCAGGGCACATATTAATGATCCATACAAAATAAAAGGAAAAATGAAGCCTATAAACAAAATCTACAGCCCAATCACTTCATGTCGATGCCCATCCGGGTCGATTGCAGATAGCTAGGCGATTCGAGGAAATGGTTTGTCGGGGCAGAACAGCGGTCGATTATGGCAAGGGAGGAGAGATAGAGAGAGTGGGTTTGGTGATTTCCAGAAGAGGACGGACGATTATGGCGAGGGAGGAGAGAGAGAGTGAGGGGTTTGGTGATTTACACGGGCGGCGAGAGGAGAGCCGGATAAAAATACAGAAACCCTAGATTTTTAAGGTTAGCATAAAAATGAAAAAAAAAGTTCTATTTTATACCTAGGCTAAAAATCCCTAAAAGGTAACATATTAACCCAAACCATCATAAGCTGACAACTCAGAATCCGCACCTACAGAGTGATGACACATGTCGTCCGGAGCAATGGTTAATTGACACATAGGTTAGGGCATTAGCAGTATTAACAAATAGGTGGATACCGTGTACCTTGATGATTAATTTGTTTTTTATTTTTGTTTGAATTCTATTTATTTTAATAGTTTGGTCTTGTTTCTACCTGTGTGAGGAAAATAATTGTTATATCAAACTTTATTTAATTTAATATTTTTTACCTTTTGAACTACACATATTTTTACACTTTAACTTATTGCGCATGTTTTTTGCAAAATTATTCTTGGCATAATTTTTCGTACAATCGAAGGGTAAAATCGCTCTTCCATGCGCTCTTCTTCATGGTCTGCTGAAAAATTGTGTAAAGGATAAAATGAAAGAATGATTTTTCTCTTTAATTGTGTGAAAACCTATAATTTAGGTGATAAATTGTTAGGAAAAAAAAATTAAGAGGTAAAGTATTAAATTAATGGAATTTATTAGGCAAAAAAAATGGTTCTCTACTTGTGTAATAGAAATAAGTAGAGAATTGTGTTTTTTTTTTTTAATAAAGTGCGAAATTATTATTGAAAAGAAGAAAATCATTCATACAAACACAGATCATGACGTCCATCTCTTGACTAAAGTCATCTGTTCGGGGCTCATTAAAACTTTTTAAGGTAAACCCACCCTTGTGGGAGAAACCCTCGTAGAGGAAATAGTACACTCCCCATGCTAATAGTAGAAAGAACAGAACAAAGCGATAAAAAACGCTAATAGCCACAAGCCTTCTAAATAGAAAATAAGCTACAGCAAGCAGGTTGTGATCTAAGAAGTAGCAATACCAAGGTCCTCTGCCGAACCGAGATTAAACTTCCATCCGAGAATCTCATGTCAAGATCGTGATGAACGTTACATCGTTTTACCTAAAATACCATCGTTCACCAGATCTAAGAGGAACGCCGGAGGTGATGTGAACCAGCCGAATCGGGGAGAATCGAGTTTGGAGAGCGCATCAGTAGCCCGATTGCCTTCTTGATAAACATGCGAAACCATGAACTCGATCGAGGTAATGATAAAAAAATTCCGACGCCAACGAGCCAGTAAGCGCCAAGGGACATCCAAGCTACGCTTCACAAATAGCTCCACCACATAAGTCGAGTCGGATTCCTTCTCCAGCCTCTCTGATCAGCCTCCTCGACCGCAAAGATAGCGACCTCCAAATCTGCCTCAAAGGCATAACCCTGGTCAAGGGATCTCGAAAAGTCGCCTTTTACAAAGCCCCAGCACGTGTGGAAAATGCCCGCCGTGACGCAGTCTGCAGGACAGCCTAGAGCATTGCCATCCATATTCCTCTTAATCCAGCAAGGTGAAGGGGGAAACCTGGACACAGAGCTAAGGATGGGCGGAGGTGCGGGCCTACCACGCACACCAAGTTTGTGCAAACAAATCAGGTCAGAAACAGTGTTTGCCATCGTGCCGTGATCAAGGGCGGAAGACTCCAAAATGAGCGAATGATTGAGAATAAGAGCCTCCGTGGTGGAAGGTCGAACACCATTATGGATGAAATTGCACCGGAGGTTCCAGATAGTGAAGATGAAAGCCGCTTTCCATAAGAAGAGTCCCTGCGCACTAAAACGACGGTCAATAGCAAAAACACAAAGATGAGCAAAACCACCTGAGAGTGGCATCTGGATGTTCAAAGAGTTCTCAATGCAGCTTCAAATGTGACGCGCAAACTGGCAGTCCGTGAGAATATGATCAACCATCTCAGAACTCGCAAAGCAAAAGGAGAGACCAATAAACCCTAGTATGCGGATCACGTCGAAGACACCGAGCATATTAAAGATCATCTTCCAAATAGTGATAAAATGCTGACCAGGAATATGAGAAGACCAAATCCAACTGCCCCACCGAACCTTTAGAAACTTCTAACGGAGATGGTCATACGCAATCTTGGCCGAGATATCCCCCGAAGGAGAAGTAGACCAGACGCGCTTATCCTCGATGTGCAGGACAATGGGAAATTGGAGGATGTCAATGACAATGTCAGTAAAAGTGACGAGGAAGATCTCCGTGAGGTGCCAAACCCTAGAAAATAAGTAATCGGCGATAGTCTGAGAAGAATGGGGCTTAAAGGACTCTGGAATGACGATGCGGGAAGTGATGGAGTAACCGAGCCAATAATCCCACCAAAAGATAACATGGAGTCACTGCCAGGGATCCAATGAGAATTCTCCAAAATGATGATAACGTGACCCTTGATGCCACCCCAAATGGACGAGGAGACATGAGTACAGGGGGAAACATTCGTCTTAAGAAAGCACTCACGGAGAAGATGAAAGGCTATAGAATCCTTATTAAGCAAGTTATTAGAAAATTTGAAGAGGAACGAGGAATTGGCAGTGGTGACGGAGCGGATGCTGAGGCCACCCTCCTCACGAGGGGCGCAACAGATGGACCAGTGAACGGTAAAATTCTTACGCTTAGAAATATCGCCCGACCAAAAGAAATTTCTAATAGCACTCTCCAACTGTGTGTAAGCGAGGTCGGCCATTTAAGGATGAGCATGGAATGCATCGTGGTGCTGGTAATGACCGAGTTAACAAGGCAAATGCCACCAGTGAGAGACAGAGAAGAACCCTTCCAAGTTCCAAACTTAGCTAGAGTTTTATCAAGGATCGGACCGAGATGAGTAGCATGAGGGCTACCTCAGAACATCGGGACACCAAGATAGGAGGCAGGGAGGGAGCCCACGGAGAAGTTTGAGACCTGACAGATATGACAGACAATGGTAGGAGTCACCGAGGAGCCAAATTAGATCTTGGATTTCTCCGGGTTGAGGATCTGTCCGTAGAAATCTCCATAGCGATGAAAAATGTCCAAGATAGAACGAGCATTAGGAGTCGAGGCATGACTCATAACGAGGATATAATCAGCATAGAGAAGGCAAGTCAGAAGTAGAGCGAGCGACCGACCCCGGACAGAGAGATCGTGCCTCGATCCGCCGAAACAGAGGGCTCGCGCGAGAACGTCCTCCGTGATGCAGAACATAAGGGGAGAGAGAGGGTCTCCTTGGCGGACCCCCTGGTGAAACTAAAATAGCCTACGGGGCTACCATTTAGGATCACCGAGATACAAGCGGAATGAAGGATGGTCTCCACCCACCCAATGAAGATATTTAGAAAACAAAAATGGTATACAACCGTAATTAGAAAGCCCCAATCCAAGGTATCAAAGGCTTTTTGGATATCTATCTTCATGATCATGTTCTTACTGAAAGTGCGGGAGGAGAGGCAATTAAAGGCCTCAGAGGCAACAACGATACAGTCATGAATTTGCTTGCCCAGAATAAAACTGAACTGAGATTCCGAGATCATATTACCAATGACTACACCAAGACAGGTAGCCATGATCTTAGTAATTATCTTGAAGAAGAATTTGTTAAGGGCGATCGGGCGGAAATCTTCCACACGCATCGCCCCCTTAACTTTTGGGATAAGAATAATGAAACTGGAATTGAAACCAGTGAGGAGGGAAGAGGAATCAAAGAAGTGCCGGACTGCCGAGCAGTTCGATAATGTCCCAGCACTTCTGAAAGAAATGACCATTAAAGCTATCCGGGCTAGGGGCACTACTAGAGGCTAGAGAGAAGATAGTCACACGAATCTCCTCATTGTTTGGAGTAGTAGAGAGAAAGACTTGAGAATGATTATCAACAGCAGGGTTCAAAAACTCATTAACCCAAGTAGGGTCCGGGAGAGGGTGCTGGCAAGAAAAAGATCAGAGAAGAAGGAAATGATCTTTCCCTGAATCGCATCAGGAGATGGCTGACCACCCCATCGATCAAGAGAGAGCCAATGGTGGACTTCGTGACCCGAGACTTAATACCCCGATGGAAAAAGGACGAGTTACGATCACCATCGGTGAGCCACTCAAATCGACTCTTCTGTCGAAGAACACTAGCCTAAGCATCGAGTAAGTAAGAAGAATGGACCTGCAGGGCAATCTCAGCTTCGAGGTCAGCTTTCGAGTATCCCGTGTCCAGGCAACGAGAATGAAGGTTTATAGGCTCAACAAGTGACGACTCCACCTGTCGATAAACATTACCAACCGTCTATGCATTCCATTCCCGGAGAACACTACGAAGGTAACGCAATTTATCCATGAGGGTGAGAATAGGGTTAGTAATTTGGTGGGGGAGGGTCCAAGCAGTGGTAACGAGGGAACGAGAACCAGGCTGCGAAGTCCAGAAGTACTGGAAATGGAAAACCCGAGGGCCCGAGGTGGAAATCGTATCCCTAGAGCATTCTACGAGAATTGGATGATGGTCGGAGCGACTGAGGGAGAAGGAGAAGGACAGAGATACGCCCATACGCAAAGGACAAGTCAGCAGAATGAATAACGCGAACCAGACGAGCAAAGCGAAACTCCGAGTGGCAACGCCTGGCCCTAGTGAAGAAACCGCCAGTAGTGGTGACTTGTGAAAACCCACCCGCATCCAAGAAATTCCGAAAGTCTGAGTAGGAAGAGGTATCGGGAGGGTTTCCCCCATGACACTCGTGGGGACCCATAACAGTATTAAAGTCCCTAATAATAAGAAAGCGAGGGAGCGAAAGGCTCAAGATGTCTCTCAAGAGAGGGCGTCGTTCCACTGCCGCATTATGTGCGTGGATGAAGCCAAGATGGAAGTCAAAGTCCCCAAAGGTGGCCCGGAGAAGGATAGCCTGATCCGAGGAGAGGAGGATATCAGTAGGGGAAACAGTAGATCTCGTAAGGACCCAGATTTACAGGATATTATTACCGCAAAAGTTCTCGGCAACCAGGGTGAGATCCAAAAATTTCCAGAAAGAGGACGAATTCTAGAGAAAGAGACCATAGGCTCTGCAATAGCAAGAAAGTCGGGGCGGCGAAGCCGACAGAGTTCCTTAAGGATTAGACGAGAGGCCGAGTTACCGATCTCTCGAATGTTCAAAAAGAGGCAATACATTAATCAGAAGCGGGTGGGGAGGGGTGGAGACTCCCCTATCCATTTGAACAAAACGAAAGAGCTTGTCTTTGAAGATTGCTAGCGTCGGAATCATCAATATTTTTACATGTATATTTGCATCTAATAGAATTCATATATACATATTTTTTCCCCTTAATATTGGTGCCGTGATTTATTCTCTGCATATCTTTTATCATATCAAATATTCTTTTTATATTACAAATGATAACTCTCTTATTCGTACCGTATATTTACTAGGCAAAGACTCAAATGTGACGGTCACACGGGTCTTCTGTCATGTGACGAAGCCCCAGACCCAATAAATCTGCCTAATCCGACCCTATTTGATGGATCAAATCCGGGTCTGAATAGGTATAGAGCTCCGTCACATGATAAATGATTCATGTGGCCGTCACACAAAAGACTTGCTCTATTTACTAATGGCATGTGTATTTGTTTATTTACATTAATGACATTGAATGAATTAATTTATACACCTTTAATATAAATTACACATCCTTATTTATCTAATTATTAAATATACTCATATTTTTAACAATTTTCTTTCAATCTCATTTCAATTATGTTCATACTTTTATTTTCTAAATATTATAAAAACTCAACCATGGTTAATAAAAAATATTGAAACAACCAATATGAGCATTTATACTTTTTTTCCTGATTATTTTTGTATATTTATTGTTAGTTGTATCTTGAAATTTTAAAAAACTCATTGTTCGGCCGTGGTACACAAAAAATGGAAGCAATTTTCGAACCTGATTGATTGAAAATTGAAGAAATTTTAGTTGACCAAAAATTAAAGTTATTTTCGGCACTGATCTACTGAAAAATTTTAGTTGACCGGATGTGGACGAAGTTTTCATATTTTACCTATCGTGTTAGACTTTATATGTCATTTTCTAAATTAACCAATGTAGAATCTCACTTTGAATATCGGTATTTTTAAAATCGATTCATAAACTTATATTTATGTAAAAACTGTTTTGTAAATCGGCTGTGATACAACCGATATAGAAAGTAGTAAAAGAATTTTAAAAATATACAAACGAGAATTTTTGTAGCCTACTGCATTGAGTTTTTCTACAGTTTTCGTTGGCAACTACACGTAATTTTCATCATATTTGGTCCTTAATGACCGAAAATGAATACAAAATCCATCATTTTTCTACTGAAAATCGATACAATCTTCGTTGATCAAGGACCAGAGAATGGGTGAAAACTTCGTTATCTTCCCACCAAATTTCTTACGAGACCTAATTTTTTTTAAATCACAAATCTATAGTTACATATCTCAATTTTTATGTTAATATTCACTTAATCTCAATTAGAACTATGTTTAAATAAAAATTGATGATTTAGTTATATAAACTTGAAATGAATAAAATAAATTGAAAATCTAAAAAAAAAAAAAAAAGTGAAAATCTACTATATCTTGCGAGTGTTATTGTCCTAACATGAGAGAGATTATCGTCGGGGGTGGAAATCGTCACCATTCACCGGTGTGTGGAGGTATCCCCACCAGTGAATTTTTCTTTATTCTTGTTCTTTCTTTTCTTCTTCATGCTTACGTCGTCTGTTTTTTTTCTTCCTTTTGAAATGGGTGTGTCCAGTAAATTTGGGTTGAGAAATAATTAATGTAATTGAATTGTAAGAGTAGTTTAGGCAATTCAATCTTTATGTAATTAGTAAAATATAAAAGAATAAATAATATATGAGTGCAATAATATAAAACTGGGGATAAAACTGCCCAAAAAATAAACAAGATCGAAAATGAATATAGGTTGCTCTGCCACTAACCCTTCCAAAGCCCACCCCACCTTGACCCACAAAAAATTCAGCCTTTTGGGCACATCTCTTGACACCTTAGCACGGCCCACTATCCAGCCACCTCAGCAACCCAGCCCACTCCTAATTAAGGTCCACCCAAAATCCAGTCCACTGTAAGATAAATATGGGGAATTTATAAAACTGTTTATTTAAAAAATAAAAATTTAAAAAATACGATTACACCAAGAAATTATAAATATACGAATCACTCTAAATTTTTTTTTTATAAATATATGATAACTTAAACACTCCATTTGAAGAAAACGGTTTCATAACTATTCGTTATGAACCCAAATTCTTCGTTATCGACATAGAAAAAAATTAGTATCAATCCTTCGAGATATATCAACTTAAATCCTGAGAATAAAACCCAAATATAAAAAACAGAACCCAAATACTACTGATTTCATTCCAAATACTTCGACTTAAAAAACAGAAACTCAAATACTAGAGCACTTGAAAAAACTCTGGGGACGTAAAAGTTTTAATTTACATATTTTAATTAATTTTAAACTATATATCGACCCAAAAACAACGACTCGGAAAAAGTATCTGAGGAGATAAACATTTTATTTTATATATTTTATTTAATCGGTCTTAGGATGCAAAAGAACGACTTGAAAAAGGTTTGGAAATAAAAAATTTATTTAGTATATTTCAATTAATGGGGGTGGGATGGAAAAGAGGGGCGAATTTTAAGTTTCAGGGGAGATAAACGTTTTATTTTGTATATTTTAATTAATTGGTATGGGGATGCAAAAGAACGACTTGAAAAAAGTTTGGAAATAAAAATTTTATTTAGTATATTTCAATCAATCGGGATGGGATTAGGGGTGTGCATCGGTCGGTTCGGTCGACTGAACCGACCGAATTGTCAAAATCGAATTGACCGAATTCGTTCGTTGGTTGGACCCAACCGATCGAAAAAATTTGGAAAATCGAACCGAAATATTTCGGTCGGTTTCGGCCGAACCGATTTCTTTTTTTTTAATTCCCACTATTTTTAAGCCATAAAAAAATATTAAAAAAAATATAATTAATATATTATATATATATATGTATATATATGTATATATAAAATTCGATCGGTTCGGTTTTATCTGTTTTTTTGGTAGTCAAACCGAAACCGACCGAATCGACCGAGAATTTTACGACCGAAAATCGAAAATCGAACCACCGGTCGAAAAACCGAACAAAATTTTTCGGTCAATTCGGTTTTTGACCGAATTTTGCACACCCCTAGATGGGATGCAAAAGAGGGGGTGAATTTTTGAAGGGATTTGAATGGAAGAAATGTGATTTGAAGAGAATAAAGGCGGCGATAAAATCAATCAGAACATTTACAAAGTAAAACCTAAAAATATACGTAATAAATTTAAAATAATAAGAAAATATGGCATAATTGTAAAAACTTTCAATGTATTGTAAAATCGTTAAAGAAAATGTTAAGTTAGTATTTCCTTTAATTTTTTCATAAATTATTATGTACACCTGAGTGTACATTGTAATATACATTTTAAATGTGATAAATGTTCATTTCTGTCAAATTATGTCTTTCTATGTTTATAAATTTGTTGTAATGTACTTTCATTTTCACTATGATAAATGAATATTATGAATTTATAAGAGGCATAAAAATGTTAATATTTGTTGTGATAAAAATATTTATGTTTGTTTTGATAAAGTTCATCTTCATTGTGGTAAAAATTAATATCTTTTATGATAAATATCAATATGCATTTTAATAAATGTCTGTGTGTGTACTAATCGTTTGCAGTGTGATAAAGATGAAACTCAATGTGATAAATGTACAATATTTTATAATATAGATTGTAATGCCCCAATTTGATAAAACTGAAACAGTTTATATTTCAAATAAAATAAATTAGATTTGGCATTACATAAATGTCAAACTGTAAAATTATTTGTAAATCGAGAATTTCATATTTGAGTCACGCACGAAAGTAGTACTAAGAAAACAATCCAAATTTCTATGAATTATAAATTGATAGTTTAAGGTAGTATCGTCTTTAGATTACTTTGCAATGCCCCACTTTTAAGTATAATATAAGATAATATAAACTTTACTAATTTTAAAAATAATTTTAAAGAAACACACTTTGAAACTACAACTTTTAGGCACCTTTTTAAAATGAAGCTTTTAGAACCCCCTTTTAAAAACATATAAATAAATCAAAAACTAGAATAATAAGAGAGATATCCAAAATATACACACATATAACTTTTAAATAAGACAAAGACTCAAATGTGCAGGTCACACGGGTCTTCTGTCATGTGACGGAGCCTCAAACCCAATAAATCTGCCTAGTCCGACCCAATTTGATGGATCAAATTCGGGTTTGAATAGGTATAGAGCTCCGTCACATGATAAATAATCCATGTGACCGTCACACAGGAGACTTGCTCTTTAAATAAAAGTAAGGATATCAACAATTATAAATCGTCACCCACGCTTTTGCTGCGCTACTTTGATATATAATTCTTGTTTAAAAAAGTAGACAATTGATAAAGGAACCGAGTATAATCAAAACCAAAAAATCAAAATAGTCAACTTCACAAATTTATTTCCATTGAAATTCAAATTAGTGTTTTATACACCTCCAACGTCACTCGTCACTCGGTCTCCTCAAGCTGAAATTTGTTAATGATACGTGAACTTTCCACTAGCCCAGTAGGTATACTAACATATCTCATATAAATTATAAATCTCAAAACTAGTACAATCAATCATAGAATTCATGAAATCATTCTATAAGAAATTTGATTACAGCTAAGATGCGGCGAATTTTCCCGATGACCCTTTTCCTCTGTCACATACAACTTTTGTGATCTTCGATTTTAATTAATGTATATAGCATGCCGGGATAAACCCGATAACCCTTTTCTCCAGTCACAAATAACTTTTATGGCCTCTGGCTATATTAGTTTTTGAAACATAGATTGTACACGAAAATACATTATATACATAGCACAATAATTAAGAATTTGAATTCAACACAAGATAAATCGGTGGTCCCTACCTCTTAATTTGAATGTAATGAATTTTGATGAAAGTCATGAATGAATATTTAGTCGTCGTCGATTCGTTGCCTACATAAAAATAATTATACTTGAACGTGACTTTTAGAAATTTGAATTTGGATAATTGGAGTCGAAATAATTGGAATAAACTAAAGTTGAATTGAATATAAAAATATAAAAGAAATATTAAGAAATTTAAAAATAATATAGACATTTATATTAAAAATTGATTATTAATTAAAAAAATTAACTAATGCAATTAGAGATAAATATAAAAAACATAAAATAAGTCATAAAAAACTATAAAATAAATATAAAATTTTATATGAAAGAAACTCATATTTTTTTCATATGAATCTCTATATTTTTTTTATATATATTTTTTAAAATTAAATTTATATTTATTTCTATTTTTGTTAATTTTCTTGTTAATTAAAATCTTATTAATAATAAAAATTTATATAATTTTTTTTATTTATTTTGTAATTTCTTAATATTTATTTTATATTTATATTATCACTGAATTTTTAATATCTTATTTATTAAATTTATTAATTTGATTCAAGGAAAAAGAATGAAGTGTAAAATAGTTTTTATCTTCAAGCTAATGTTTAAAATTAAAGAAAAATGGTAAGAAAATGTAGAATAACGTCGTGTCAAAAGAAATGCGTCAATCAATCTTTTTTGGATCTTTTTTGATGAATGATCAACTTAGTAGATGTGGTTGGGCGATGGTCACTGTCACATATCTTTCTGAAATGCGGCCAATATAATGGATAAAAATGAATTTCTTCATAGGTTTTTGTTTTCAATTGAATGTTTAAAATAAAAAAAATGATACGAAAATATCGAATCACGCCACATCAGCAAAAAAACCCAATCAGAATAATTTTTTATATTTTTTTGATAATTTTACCAATTTAGTGTAGTAGTTTTGATATTCGACAATATCATTATCCTTATTTTGAAAATGGATAATATAATAGACTTAAAAAAACAAATTTTCCCATCATTTTGTCATCAAACTAAACATTAGCGTATTTTTTTTGTGATTACCTATTTTGCAAATAATCTTTAGAATACCCACACCAACACATTGAAGACAACTTTCTGCATTCCCAAGTGATGGCCATAATATTTATGCACATTTTTAACCAAGATACAATAATATATATGAACAACAACTACATGACATAAGTTGCTGCTACATTATATTTCCAACACTGATGTGCTTATGAAGATTATATAACAAAGCCACCAGATTATTCAACATACTATCGTATTCGGTACCGATATTTAATATAAGTAGAAGATAGTAATCCAACTCCTTGATGTCACCAGAAATCAAGCGCTGAAACCTCCTTTGAGAGAGCTCCATGGATTGGATGGGAAGACAGTGCAGGCTTTAGCAGATGCTTTGGCCATCTGCTCCGTCTTCACATCCGCGTTGCAGATGTTTGCGAACGAGCGCATGTGTTTCATTCCGTATTGAGATAGTGATCCGCAATATGTCTCAAATGTTCTAACCTGTATATCATAATCACTTTAAATAAGATGGAGCTAAGCGGTTTTCTTTTTCTTTTTTTTGAAAATATTCTAAATATGATATGTTACCACAGATTTAAGACAATCCCAATCATCGACAACAGGTTGGCCAGCCGGTCGAACGGACGTCATCACTTGTGGGCCCTTTTCATTTCCGAAAAGAAGCTTCCCGATTAGCTCAACGCTGTTATCAACGTGCATTCGGTGTGCCATAACCTCAGCAAGCTGCTTTCGAGCTTCGGCTTTCTCAACAGAGCCTTGAGGAGCTTTTCTGAGCTGCATTTAGTGGATAAAAAAAATTATGTTAAGAATAAATCATCATCACAACACTTAGAAGGGACCGTTGCAAACTCTAAAAAACAAAACTGATTCTCAACTTATTTTCTTCAGCTCGAAGCGGAGAATCACTTTATTTTTCCATTTGCTTTTAGAATTTGGGAAAACTCTCAGATGCATTGTGATTAAGAGATAGCTTACCTTATACCAAAAGTGTAAAAGATCGGCATCGCGCTGGTTAACAGATGCCGTAGAAGATGTATAATTTAGATACGTTCTTGGAGTTTCGGCACCCATGTACATAGAAAGAGTCATCGCACTTAGCTTTATATCACCGTACTGCATAACATGGGAATCAGTCCCGTCTGCTGCACCTAATTTTGTTCGTTTTTTGACCTGATATGCCAGTAGAGATCTATATAAGTAAAGGAATGATTACAAATATCACCCCTGGGGTTTTAGTTTAATCACAATAACTAAAATTTAACAAACATGTAATTTTAGAGAATATATTTCTTACCCGTTGGTACTGTTGCCTCAACGTTTCGGTTTGAAGGTTGTGTTTCTCACTGTTTCAGAATTTACAAGTTAAGAGTGTATTTGTAATTTTGAAAAAAACAATTGTATTTAAATCAAATATATATAAATATATAGGATGTATTTTACCTGTCCTCGATCCAGGCAACACTATACAAGTCACCCAAGCAGGTACCATATTTATCTTCCAACTCGCAGTACGTTGCCCAGCTATTCTCTGTAGAATTTGATGCGGTCGTTGCATATATGTTCATACCTTTAGGAAGTAGACCTTCAAATATACTTCCAGCTTCACAAGCTTCAAGGTAAAAAACCTATAACAAATTAAAAAAAAAAAAATGATAAAAAAATTCAGGTCTTGCCTCCGAGGTTTTGGGATAGCTAATATTTCCAGAAATATTGCTGTAAGGAGAATATTTTGGTAGACAAGATAATGGATCATTTACCAAGCTCTTGTATTTTCCAGAAGCATGTTTCTTTTTCAAGACATCGTTTAGATCATTGGCAATTATGTAAGGTGCATTAGGCATCCCTGAGCATACATGTAAGAATTAAACATTGTATATTTCCTGACGCTTAAAACAAAAATGAACATAAGCATTTAAAATAAACGTTTACTAACCAAGAACCCCAGGAGCACCATGATCTGAATAGAATATGAAGATACGATCATTCGGCCCACTTTTTACTACCTTTCGACTCCCTCCAGTCACTGCTGTTTTGTTCCCGAGAATCACAGCATAAAAGTTTTCGGCCGTAACTTGATCTCCAACATAATCCTGTGATCACAAAAAACACACCATCTTTAAATTAAAAATAAATAGATAAAAAACATTGTTTTTACAATTATCAGCACCACGAACCTTTGGAACTCCTTTGTAGACATCCTCACCGTGAGGGCTGTTAACGATGACACCTGGCCTAGGGTTGTCTGGGTTGTGGGCAATGTCGTCGTACATAAAAACAATGATGTTTTCATCCTTGAGACCACCTTTCCTCAAGACTTGATACGCATGACATACATCAGCCTAGTACGTACAAAACATCATTAGCGTTATAAAAAGGACTAAAGTTGCTGCAAAAACAGAACCTTAAAAAGCAATTGCCTTTAACACTTGTGAAAATTCTAGACTAGAAACAAGAATTCCAAAACATAGTTAAAATAATATGAGAAATTGCCAAATGCTATTTTAAATAGAACTTTTTTAATTAATTAGTTCAAGATCCTATTTTAAATCAAATAGTCCCTCAACTTTGTTAATTAGTCCAAGCTTATGTTATAATAAGAAGATAGTAACACTCTTACTGTGAAAATAAAATAAAAAAAGCAATAATAATAATAACAATAATAAAATCTTTATAATAATAATAATAATTTCTAATGCAATAATAGAGTTTTTATTACTTGATGATAGTAAAAAATTCTTACTTTATAGTGAAAATCTCTTACTATATATTCAAAACTGTAAGAAAATTACTTATATTAGTAAAAGTGTTCTTACTTATATTTTAGTAAAAAGAAAAAAACTCTTACTTATATTTTGTAAAATCTTAAGGGGAAGAAAAAAAACCTCGCCGGAGAAATCTGCGACGGCAGTCGGGCAATTAGTGGTGGCTAGCGAGATTTTGGTTATTCGTATTATTATTATTGCTATTTTTACTATTATTTATATTAGTATTATTATTTTGATAAGGGTGACCTTAATTTGTTACTGGTGATGTTTTAACCTCTAACAATAAATATATTACTATGCGTACATATGAAAAACTAGTGAAATAATAATATTAATAATAATAATAATTATTATTATTATTAATAAACTGAAAATTCCAAAACACGCAGCTTATTTCAGATTTATATAAACGATCATGTAAAATTGGTTTTATTGAGCACTTTTACGGTGCCTTCACGATACCATTCTTCACTTAATAGGGCGGTTTAATTCTTCGCTTAATAGGGACATTAGATCAATTTTAGAATTTTTATATTAAACGATCTATAATTGGTAAATGTAGGGGTTTGGGGGTACTATAGTCTTTTCCTTGATTATGATATATATTGTCTCCCTTAGATTATTTTGTCTCGGTATTTTTTTGTTTTTGAATCATAATCTAATATTTATGTGGGCACTTATTGTGAAGCTGCGGTGTCATGTCTCAAAAATCTCAAATCCTGACAACACAACAAACATCAAATGTAAGAGTTTCATAGCTATCCATCAAAATCAAGAACACAACAAAAAAAAAAAAAGAAAGAAAGAAAAATAAATATAGTTAATAAAACAGAAAAATAAAAGCTATAATAATGTGAAATAAACCAAAATAAACTTTGATAATTTAGGATGGCGTAATCACCTGGTGCCTGTAATTTTCGTAACCATTGGAGCCAGCCACTAGGACAGCCCATCTCGTCCCTTCCGAATGACTGTCTGCACTGTCGAGGAACCGGCGAGCTTCGGAAGGGAGCTTAAAGGGATCATCCCGGCCGTTGGCAACGAACATGATTGAGAATGCAAGGAAGAAAAGGGCACCAACGACGTAGTGCGCCATTTCGTCCCTGGCACTAAGTAAAATATTATGTAGTAGTTTTGTGGGAGATATTTGAACTTGATTGTATTATAGTGCAAGGTGAATTGATGAATATATAGACAGGAGATTTACTGACCTGTGGTGGGATACAACAGTGTGTTTTTATCTACAACCATAATGCTCAATTGCAAAGTGGTAGGAAACAAAAATGTCAACACTTATTTAGGTACAACTTTTTTGTTTCATATTAGTATTGTAAAATTGAACAATTCCTATTCATTTTGGATAAAATCTCGTTTTGTCCATGGTGATGATAATTTTATTCCAATCGGTTTTTTCATGTTTTTAAAATTAGTTTAATTAGTTTTTTTTTAATTACTTTTTGACTTTTTAGACTTAATTATTAATTAGATTTCTTTATTTTTGTAAGTAATTTATCTTGTTGACTAAGTTATTTAGATAGGATAAGAATACTTTTATAACTTTTTTTTTTCTAAAATATCAAGATATTTATTTAATTTACTTTTAATATTTTTGAACTCTTCTAAAAGTGAAGAGAAAAAGGCAAGTTATTTAGCTAGTGTATAAAAGTCAAGTCTTGAAACTTCATTTCTTACACTTTTAAGAAAAGAGAAATATACGAGTGTGATGAAGGAACCCAATCGTCTTTACTACGTTGTTCTTCAAGATCTTCGTGCAAATTCTTAAAGGTTTTAAGGACGATCTCAAGTTGAGTTTAAATAATCTACTCTTAAAGGAATTTTTATATCTTACTAGACGTTTTGTTTAAATTTCTAATGTGTACAAACTATTGGAAAAATTATTTTTTTTAAATTCATTATATTGTCCACTTTAAAAAAAAATCATGATATTGTTCACTATCAAAACACCTACACTAAATTGGTAAAATTATCAATAAAGGTACAAAATTATCCCGATCGGACTTTTTTGCTAACGTGGCGTGATTCATTACTTTCTTATCATTTTATTTAATTTTAAACATTAATTGAAAAAAAAACTATGAGAAATAAATTCAGTTTGGTCCATTATATTGACTACAATTCAAAAAAGGTACGTGACGTTGGCCATTGTCAAACTACACTAAATTGGCCAACTGACCAAAAAATGTACAAAAAAAGTTTGGTCGATATTTTTGCTAACGTGTGTGAGTGCTATTTTCTTATCATTTTCTTATAATTATAAACATAACAAATATATTTTGCCTTCCCTTTTTTTTTTTTCGTTTTTCTTTTATTTTTCCTTTACTTAATAAAATTTGAATCAATAAAGAATTATTAAAAGACTGAGGTAAATATAAAAACATAAAGTAAATATTAAAAAAATTATAAAATAAATATAGAACATATATTAGATTAATAAAAATAATTATCTAATAATTTTAGATATAAATATAAAGTCAAAAAATAAATTATAAAATTTATAAACATATATAAAATTTATATGAATGAAATTAGATATTTTTGTATAAATATCTATATTTTTAATAATTTTTTATAATTAGTTTTATATTTTTGTATTTATTTATGATTTTATTAATTTTTTATTAATTAAATTCTTATTAATAAAAAAATTATAAAATTTTTTTATATTTATTTTATAATTTTTTAAGATCTATTTTATATTTTTATATTTATCACTTACTTTTTTAATTTTTTTATTTAACAAAATATATTAATTCGATTCAAGGAATAAGAATGAATAGCAAATTGGATTTTGTTTTCAATTTGATTTTTAAAATTAAATAAAATGATAAGAAAATATAGAATAACGCCACATCAAAAAAATGCCCCGATCAAGTTTTTTTGGACATTTTTTGATGAATTGGCCAACTTAGCAGATGTGGTTTGATAATGGCCAATGCCATGTACATTTTCTAAAATGTGGCCAATATAATGGACCAAAATGAATTTATTTCTCGGGTTTTGATACTGTACAATATCATGTTCCTTTTTTGGAAAGTGGACAATATAGTGGACTAAAGAAGCAATTTTTCCTACAAGCTATCAAGTTTTCTAGTAATATCATTTTTGGCCAAAGGCCTCATCCTATGAGTTTTTAACTCAAAGGAAAAAATTATTTATGTATCTTTACATTTTCACCGCATACTTTACTGAATGTTAATCCTAATGTTACCAATACCATTATCAACATCCAGTCTCTATATTTTTACTATGTATTTATGGCTTATAAAACTTTTAATTGGTCTTACTGTCTTGAATGATGCCTGCCTCCAACATTTCCTTTACTATCTGTTCAATAGCCTCCTTATGGTCATGTGTTGTCCTGTATGGGTACTGATGCCTTGGAACACTCCCAGGTTTCAGATTTATCTGGTGTTCAATGCCTCTCCCAGGTGGTAGCCCCTTAGGTTCTTCAAAAATATCCTTGTATTTTTCTAGTAGTACCCACATACTCTCATTCATTTATTGATCTATTTTAGCTAGGGTTACCCAATACACCTCCTCAACCTGAGCACATTGTTCTTCATGTACCAACTTGTATAGAGTTGGACCTGAAATGAATCTGCATTCTGCAGTGGATGTCAGGGCTTGAAGCCTCACCCTCTTCCCCTTTAATGTGATAGTAAAAATTATCTTAGCATAGTCTAATTCAATAGGAGTGCAGGACTTGAGCCAATCCCCCCTAGGATGAGATCACAACCCTCATTCTGTAGAACCCTCAATGAATAAGTAAACTGTTGTCCTTGAATTTCCCATTTAAAACCCTCCACACATTTACTACTCACCATTTTGTTGCCATTAGCCACTCTCACCAGTAGGGGCTTAGCTGGACTCATGTGGCAGCCCAATTGTTTTGCAGTCTCCTCTTGAATAAAACTTAAAGTACTCCCTGAGTCAATCAGAATATGTAGCTTGTTTCCTCCATGTTGCCCAATAACCCTCATAGTAGTAATCCCATCCTCTCCTGATATAGCATTTACAGACATTTGCACCTCTTCTATGATATCAGGTGCATCCAGGTCTTCCTCCTCATTGTGTTGCAATTGGCTAAGTTCTTCCTCTTCAGTCATTATCATGTAAGTGATCCTGTTCTTGCACCTATGGCCAGGTATGAATTTCTCATCACAATTGTAGCATAATCACTTTTCTCTCCTAGCATCCATCTCTCCTGAGGTCAGAAGTTTAGTTGGGGGTTTCTGGGGGTAGGTAGGAACCGTTCTTATTGGTGTGGCTTCTGTGGGTTTATGGTTAGGGTAACTTGTATATCTGGGAGCCCCTTTCAGTTTCTTGGTGATAGCTTCCAAGGTAACCAGTTGTTTCCTTTCCAGATCAACAGCTTGTTGTAGGGTTGCAGGCTCAAACATAGTAACAAAGGCTTGTACTTCTTCAGACAATCCACTAATAAAACTGGAAACAAAGTAATCCTCTGAGTAACTTTGATTTAGTAACAGCATACAGTCCTTAAGCTCCTCAAATTTCTCCACATAATCCATGTAAGAACCTATGTGTTTCAGCTTGTTAAATTCTGCAATTATTTTGGCTTCTTTAAGCTGTTCAAACCTAGCTGAGATAATATCCAGGAATTGCCCCCATGAAATTTCACTCTGATTGCTACTGAAATTCTGAAACCACATAGCTGCTTTACCTTCAAAGTGCATAGCAGCTAGGGTGACTTTTTGTGAATCTGACATGGGAGGTGCTAATTTAAAATACCCATTGCATTTCAAGATCCATGATCTGGGCTGAGTGCCATCAAAGTGGGGAAAATCAAATCTGGGCATTGGTTGTGTGTTGTGGGTTCCTGAGTATTCAATCTGTTGCTTAAACCTGTTGCTGGTATTAGAACTGTGACCCTTTTCATTTGCAGGTGTGGAAAAGGGCCTGCCCAAGATAGATTCTCCTTCAGACTGAACCCTTCCTTTCTCTGGGTTAAGGAGCTGCATCTGGATGGTGGCTAGTGCAGCAGTGAGGTGCTCCAACTTGCTGGTAAGGTTCTAATTTTGTTCCATAATATCTGTCCGGATGTGTGTGATTTATGCCCTTGTTTCTGAATGAATTTTTGAGATCTGTTCCTGCAGTTTGATTTCTGATGCTTCCCTTTTTTGGGCTTCGGTTTGCAGGATTTGATCCAGCTTTTTCTGAGCTTCTTGGAGGTCTTTAAAATGGGTGATTTCAGCCATGTCCGAGGATCGATTGCTCTGGTGCCAAATGTTAGGTTGTTGTGATTATTTGGATGGGTTGCTGGAATTATTCTTGTAATTGTGCAATTTTATGTAAAAGAATTGTGAATTTGAGATTTGGAGCTTGGGGAGAAGATAGATAGTTAGAAGAGAGAGAAATATAGTGAGATCAGAAATGTGTAACTAATTGCTTGATTCCTTTCAGTACTGTTCCGATTACATATAGGTGCATGTGGTGTGGACCACTTAATTAAAATTACCAAATGCCCATTAATTACCTACTGTTGGGCTTTAAAAGGATTTAATCATTTGACATAATTTAGTCTTCATTCTCAGCCCAGTAACGCAGCGGCCCATTCTCTCATTTAATTTCTTCCAGCCCGGCGTCCGGTCCCAACCCGCATTCAAGCCCGGCTCCCACTCCTTTACCCGCTCCGCTCCGCTTATTCTTTGTTGATTCACTCGATTTAACCCAAAGATCGCATTTTTCCTTTTCTCCCAATTCCTCTCCCAAATTAGGGTTCGTCCTAAGTCCTTTCCTCCATTTCACTATCTCCGAATGCAAGGTCATGACAAAAATAAACTTAAATAATAATTACCGAGGCAACCAAGGTGGCAATCAATACCATCCAGAGATGAGAAATCATTCGAATTTCTCTTACGCCACTCTAAATAATGTATTCCAACCACCAATAGGTTCTTCGGTGACAAATGGAGTTATAAAACTAAGTATCGAAGATATGTTCACCGCATTCATGGGTAAAACAAAGTCTTAGTTTGAGAATTATGAAGCAAGGATGGATCGGACGGAGGTGAACATAGATCAAATGAATTGGTCGATTGGGACCATAAATGCGAGGATGTGAACTGAGTCTTTATTAAGACTAGGTGGAATGAAGGGCTCATAAACGAAAGATGGCCAACGTACACTACTAAAGAATTTGCATTCCACGGTGCCTCATCCACGGTGGTTCTGGAAAACCACCATTAAATATGTTTTTACAGCGGTTTTGGAAAACCGATGTTAAATCCATAATTTAACGGCGGTTCTCTTAAAATCACCGTAGAACTCTACATTTTGCAGCGGTAGGCTTAGAAACGATGTTAAATCTGAACTAATTAACGGTGGTTCTTAAAGAACCATATGAATTAACACGTATTCACGACGGTTCCTTAAGAACCATCGTTAATTAATTCATACCTTAAATTAGTGCGCTGGATTTAACATCGGTTCCATTCGATCGGGCGTAAATGTGATAACATTTAACGGCGGTTCAGTTAGAATTGCCATAAAAAGTAGTCTACCATGTCACCGATCCTCGTCTTACTCAAGCAAGTTGTTTCAACCGTTGATCCGTGTCTCATCCGACGATTTGTATTAAATATTAAACCAAAAAAAAAATTAAACCAAAAAAAAAATTAAACCAAAAAAATAATAAATATTAAACCAAAAAACCCTAGCCCCCTTTCGATTCATCGCTGATTTTATAAACCTATGAATTGATCTTTTCTTCCCACCCAAATTCCGTGAATTTATGATTACCAACCTCTGCCCTACTTTTCCCTCACTTATTTAGATTTTGGGATTCGGCGACCATATGGCGGAAGCGGGGGCGGTGAACCAGCGGCGGCGGCTGTGGGACGGCGTATTGGAGCTGACCATGGCCGCGCAAGAGAGGGGCACTGACCCCCTAATTTGGGCTACGGAGCTGTCCTCGAGCCTCTCCACCGCCTGAGTTTCCATGCTGTCGGACCCATTATCTCTGCCTCCATGGATCCCCAAAGCCAGACCCCTTCGCTGCAACGACTTTAAAACGTCGAAAAAGTAATTTATTCTTTTCCTGGTTTCAAATTTGATGCACAAATTTCACCTTAAGTTTGAATTTTATGTTCCTCGTGTTCATAGAGAATTGTTAGGGTTTTAGAGCTTGTCGGTGCAGTAATGGAGGAGACGGAGAACCCCAGCGGCCCCAAAAAAGGAGCTTGTTAATAATTATTATAGTGAATTCACTTAGTCAGTCAAGGTCTTAAGAAATTCTAGGAATTTTAAATCTGTGCAATTTAGGGATTTTGGAGCTTAATTTTTGTAATAATTTTTATTTGTTTAAATAGGACATTCTGGCGACGCTCCGTGATGAAATTAGAAGCGCCTATGAGTACCTCCCATTCGAGAAGTGCGACTATGTTCCGAGAATATCCAACAAGATCTGTTGCAAGAAACTAGAATATGCTATAGCTCAGCTCGATGAGACACTACTACAAAAACAGCTTTCTAAGGCTGTTAATTAAAGGCGGTTCATTGAAAACTGCCTTAAAAATACTTTTAACGGCGATTGTGGCTAAAACAGCCGTTAAAAAGGTTATTTTACGGCGGTTTCCTCAAAACCGACGTTAAAATTGGATATCAACTGATTTTAACGGCGGTTTTAACAAAATCGCCGTAAAAAATCGCACATTCTACGACGGTTATTTGAAAACCGCCGTGAATTAACAGATATTCTTGTCGGTTTCTTAAGAACCGACGTTAATTAGTTCACATGTTAATTAGTTTGCTGGATTTAACATCGGTTCCAGTAGAACTGCCGTGAATGTGATGACATTTAACGGCGGTTCTATTAGAACCACCGTAGAAAGTAGTATGCCAACGCCATGTCACCGATCCGCGTCCAAATCAAACAACTTGTTTCGACCGTTGATCCGTGTCTCATCCGACGATCAGCATTAAATATTAAACCAAAAGACAATAATTATTAAAAATAATAAATATTAAACCAAAAAAAAATTAAATATTAAAAATGATAAATCTTAAAAAAAAAACCCATCCCCCTTTCGGTCCAATTCATCACAAACCTCCTCTCCATAGATCGATCTTGTCGCCAATGTCCTGCGACACGTCACTGGCGATGATTCACGGATGGCATCGGCAAGGCCTTCGCCTTTCAGCTTGCTCGAAAAGGGCTCAATTTGATTCTAGTCGGGCAAAACCCTAATAAGCTCGACGAAGTCTCAAAATCCATCAAATTCAAATACAGGTCTACCCAGATCAAGCCTGTGGTGGTGGTTTCTACGGGGACTTAAACGACGGCGTTTCGAGGATCAAGGTGGCCGTTGAAGAGCTGGACGTGGGCGTATTGATCAACAACATCGGCGTGTCCTATCCTTATGTCTTATGCGTGAGTAATTTTCCCTTTTTTTCTTCTGAGAATATCTTATTTTGCTTTTGTTGTTGTTAATTGTCTTGTGGATTGCATCTCTTAAGAGGTTTAGGGAGTGTTTGCAATTACTAAAAAAATTTAATTGAGTTTTATTTTGATTATTTCAAACCTTTTATTATTATTATTATTATTTGACATTTTTATGTGAGAGAGATAAAATGTGTAATAATAACAATGGATTGAATGGTTTTCTTTTTCTTTCTTTTTTTGCCCCTTAAACTTGTCTGTGTTCGTGTTGTGTAGGTCGATCTCATGGAGTGGTATTCAAGGACTGTTACTGAGGATCTTTCTGTGTTGAACGACGAGGAGATGTTCGACAGGCTTCCATCTCCCAATAGTTGGCCTTCATAGGGTAAATTAGTTGGAACCTTCATCTCTTAAAGTGTTTATCCTGATGAACAGTCGGATATTCAACTTGACAATGATCTTTCCATATTTGATGAGGCTGATGACATCTTCTTGTACTAGCGTACCTTCTGGGCTTAAGATAATTATTTTTTTTCATGCATGTGCATCCATTTAGTTTAAAATATTTCAAAAGTTTCATGATCGAGGTAACGAGTTATCCTCTTTTGCTCTTAAATAAAGAAAAAAAATATTTGGCAATGTAATATTAATACACAGACTTACCTGAGCATGTATGAACATAATCTTTTTATTGTTCATTTTTTGGATCATTATATTTGAATATTTCTATTAGTCTATAACCAACATATTTATCATGTTGTGTATGGTGTGTATATTATTTGCTGAGTTTAATTCCTTCACGATCTATTTTGCAGCCATTCACTATTCGAAGTAGGTATGCCTACAATAGACGAAGATATGCATTCTACTGATTTTACACAAATTTCAAGCATGGTTGATATTGAAGAGTGTAGTAATAATTTTGAAAACATCAGTCGTTTTTCCCAAGAAAAGGTGAGCATTTTTGCTATGAGATTAGGCATTATGAAAATGTTATTTCACACAGATTGAAAAAATGTTGGTTAATATAGTTAAAATATTGTGACTATGCCCCTATACCAGATTAATTAGTTAATCATTGTCTACTCAGTGGTATATACTTATTTTCTTTTGCTTAAAGGTGCTTACAATTTTTTTAATAAATATGGAATATATTTAGTTGATGAAGAAAACTAAATAATTTCTGTTGAAGAGTGGGGTCAGGCTCGGAATAATTTCTAGATCGAGTTTCGGGATCGGCAATTTTTTGCTCTTTTGCACCCAAGTCTTTTGCTTCTACATTGGAGCTGTCCTAATTCAACACGGCAAAGCATCGTTTGGAGAAGTGTTCAAGGTAATTCGAACTTTATAAAAAAAAATTGAATGCGAATTTTTTGTTTAAAACCTTGTAGCCTCTCTTTTAAGGTTTGACAAATTATTTGAAAAACAAAACACAGGTTTATGAAAATTACGAAAAAATAAGGTTTGATTTTATTTTAAACTATCCGTGAATAACATGTGGTAAAATAAGTAGCCTAATTTATGATAAAGCATCCAAAACAACTAAGCTTACCCCATCAGTAAGTCGATTCTTTTAGCACCCTCTCAAAAACTTGCATAAATGTAAAAGCAGTTTTGTTTTTTCTATCTTTTCTTTACTGTAACTTGATTTAGTAATAAATTGGTGAGAAGCAGAGGAGAAAGAACAATTAAAACTTAAAAAAAAAAAAACACTCCAATTCTGTATTATGTGATTACATTGTCCACATGGATTTGTGATGAACTAGAATTCAATATTGTCTTCTGAATGTACTTGATGTTACTATAGCAACTCAGAATTCACAGCTCATTGCGTGTTCCAGTGCACCTTTTGACATTATAAGGTTGATAATGGTTGCAGGGCCTCCTCCTATCAGTTCTTCAGCAGGGTTCTGAAATTCGTATTGCGGTAAGACTGTTTGCATAACTATAGCTTGTTTCCATATTAAACAGATCATGTGTTGAATTGAAATCTTTATTTCTGGTGGTCCTATACATAGCTTGGTTGCATTTAGTGAAAGTTTATTAAGTAAGCATTTAGTCAATGTAGGTTAGTAACATCAGCAGAAACTTATGTTTTTTATAATTCAACAAAGTTCAAGAAGCTGTTTCAGTTAATTGTGCTGAATATGTTGACTGTTTCAGATGTTATATATCTTTTTCCTTTCTTTTTTCTATTTTTATTTTTGAAAATTAGTTAAAACAATGCTAATGATATTTAATTTCTTTTCCTTCATGTAGCCCGGATATTTCCCTGAGCTTCTACCATATTCAGCACCCTCTAGGCCCGAAACCTTAAACGACGTCTTGGAAGGAAAAATGTTTTTATAGTGGAAAGATCGATGTGAAGCCGTTGATCACCCACAGGTTTGGGTTCTCTCAGAAGGAAATTGAAGATGCTTTCAAAACGAGTGCACGTGGTGGTATAGCTATCAAGGTCATGTTTAATCTATAGACGTAATTCGGTAAAAAAATACAAGAATAAAAGGAGAATAAATGTTGTTCGTGTGAAAATTGATGTTTATCACATGGTGTAATAGAAGGCATTCTTTGTACTCTATTTTTTGTACATATGAGATCTTATGTTGTCGTGATAATTGTTATTGCGGTGGATTTGAAAAGGTGCACCTGCTTTAGTTTCTTTTCTTTTAAAATTTTCTTCTTACTTTCTAGAAGGTATTTTCAAGAACCGCCGTAAAATGCCCGTTCAGAAAACAGACTTTTTAGAAGGTATTTCTCAAAAACCGCCGTGAAAAGTGACGATTTTACGGCGGTTTTTTTGGAACCGCCCTAGAATCGACCGCCGTTGTTTTTTACGGCAGTTTCTTAAATCACCGTAAAAGCATCACTTTCTACGGCGGTTCAAGAAAAACCACCGTAAAAAGCATCACTTTCTACGGCGGTTTTTGAACAACCGCCGTAAAGATTTACGGCGGTGGATTTAAAGGCGGTTCCAAAACCGCCKTAAAAACTAAAAAAAAACCGCCTTTAAAACCCTGTTCTGCAGTAGTGAGATGAAGCAGACGATCGATGATTATGGTTATGAAGCTTGAGGTTGTGAACTGTAAGTGAGCTCTGCTTAATGTCACTAGATATGTAGAAGGCAAATTTGGAACGGTGATTGTTTCTGTCTAAATTAGCATCATTGATGTGTAGGATTTTTAGTTATGTGCGATTTAGGGATGAGAAGTTTTAAAATAAGCCAAAGTGTTTAGATATTCTAATAATCTATGAAGTAACTAATTTGATAACTTGGAGAATATGATAAATTTGCCTGTGTAGACTTTTAGTCCGATAACAAGTATCAACAACTTCATTTTTATTTTACTTTTATTTTGTTCTTCCTATTTTGACATTCGAAGATTCAGAACTTTCTGTTTACATTCTTGATAGCATGAATTATCCAATTGAAACTAAACAAAAATTATATATATCTCTTCTGTTTGATTTTATTTAATGACAAAGAGTCCGGGTCAAATGGATTAGTTTGAATAGAAGAATATTCTTAATGGTGAAGACAATGAATAAGTGGAACATTTGAAATTACAATTCTTACTTCAAGCCACAAAAACTTGTATGTAATCTTCAGAGGTGTACATGATTAGCAAATATTTGACCTTATTTTTATTAGTATTTTAGTTACTTTTTCTTATTGTTTTTGTGTATAAGTTGGATAGTTTGAGCTTGAATTCGTATATTTGTATTTCCAGCTTATTTTACCATGTTTTGATCTAGATTGATGCAAATAAGTGATTATTTGTGGTTTTTCACTTTATAGATAAGTAATCGGAAGATTTAAGCACGTAAAAGATGAAGTATGATGATCGAGAGGCAAAGATCGAGCTTTCCGGCGAAGAAGTAGCAAGAATTTGAAGCTGCCAGTTTTCTATAACGGTTATTCTGCTGGAACCGTTATAGTATCCTTGAAGGACAGAGGCGCTGAATTGAAGAACTAACGGTAGCTTTCTATAACGGTTATTACCGCTACCTTACCGTTAACGCTTCCGTTAAAAAGGCCCAGAACCGACATAAAAGCCTGATTCCGGCCCAAAATTATCCCACAACTATAAATATCCTCATAATTCGAATTTCAAGCATACTTTATCATAGTTTAGGTCACTTTTCCTACTTTTTACATTTTCTAGGGTTTCTAAGGCCTCATAGGGGCTGACAACCCCGACGAGTGCCTAGTTGTTTTCTTTGTTTCTCTTCATAATTTTAGTTTTAAATCTCTAGTTTTTAGGATTAGTTTAGATTAGCTCCTAGTTAGTTTAGATTAATATTAGTTCGTGGATTTCTACACCAAAACGCTGCGAAACTTCTTGATTTAATTAGTAAGTAATTATTTCTTTCGCTTTTAATTTAGTTGCATGCTTTTAATTAGTTTAATTAATAATTATTGCTTCCATGACGAATCGGTATTTTGATTGTGTTGCGATTGGGATTGTGATTATGTTGATAATTATAGGCTAGATCTAATGGGTTTAGAGCCTAGACTCGTTGTGAACCATCAATTGGGGATACTCAAGCGATCGTGGAGACGAATCAAAGCTCTAGAACCCTAGTTTTCTTAATTATTTTAAAAATCAATTAATTTATAAATAAATTCTAGATCCAATTTCTCTTAGTTAAATGAATCTTAGGTTTTTAGATAATTAATTCTTAGTTTAAATAATCTCTAGATCTAATTTATTAGGTTATAATCAAATTAATCTTTAGATTTAATTTATTGCTCTTAGTTTAATTAGTTCTTAGTTCTTAAAATTCTCAAACAAAACCCCAAATGTGTGTTATTTTCTTATTCGTGAACAACAAATACAAAACGAACTTTCGAGCCTAATTTTCCTTGAGAGATGATTCGGTTTAACTTACCAACCTACACACGATCCCGTTCTCTTGCGGACGATCTTTTAAATTTTTTGACAAATCTTTATAAGTAAGTACACAAAAGTTCGAATAAGTACACTATATAAAATAATAGATCTCAAATATTGGTTCGAACTTTAAGTCATTTCAAGATATTGAGGTTGCTTGCTTGGTTGGGCAAAGTGAGATATTGTAGAAAACACCTTTTATTTCTTCATATAAATGGGTGAGCCAGCCATGCAAGAAATTATTTTACTATACTATATAATATTACACTCCTATTTGACTTAGAACTCTAATATTCGTCTACACTTTTTACTTAATTATGTTTTGATGATGACTTGTAATTTTCCATCAGTCTGTGAAATGAATGTGGACTCCTTAATAAGAACCTTCTCTGCATCTGATCATCACGTTTAATTCAATAATATGAAGGTGCATTTATAAAAACACAAAATGTGCCCTATAAAGAAAAAAAAGATATATATATTAAAAAAAAGAAAAGAATATTTATGCATACAACAAGGTATTAATGTTATAGATGCAGAAGTATTTTTTTTTTTTGGTTATGTTTTTTGTTCAGAAAGTGTCTGAGCTGCATTGATCTTGTGTGAAAGCTGACCATATACAGTTATATTTTGTTTATCCCTATGTAAATGTTGCCTAAAATTTGTACATAGGCAGGTTGGAATAATAATATTCACTAGATCTGTATATGATTTTTCACCCTCAGTTTTTTTCCCAAGATAGGAATAAAAGATTGTCATTTCACTGGTTTTGTATTCTTTCTTGGTAAAGATATGAGCAAGTTGAAGCCTGGTTTTGTATTCTTTCACTGGTTTTTATATATTCGATATCAAAACATTATTCGTACGTATCTTGTTATTTATTATTATTTTAAGTTTTTATTGTTAATTTCAGGTCTGCAATATGACAGAGAATTAAGAAACTCCAAAGCTCGACCTGTTACGAGCTTGCCCGAGGTTCGATTCCAAGTGGAAAGATTTCGCCATCGACAATAAGCTCAAGCTTGGAGATGCTTGTGTCTTTGAGGTAATCGATTCCAGCTGTGAAATTAGTCCAGTATTTATATTCTACACAGGGGTTGCAATATCACCCGGAATGTATTTTTCACCGAGTTGTTAAATTAAATATCCTTAGACCTTCTTTTAAAAAATTAAATAAAAAAATAGATTTGTAAAAACAATATAGGTCCTTGTAAATTTTCATAATGCGAAACTTGTAAAGTTTGTTGACTCCTTGAATTTGGAAGAAACAACAAAACAAGGTTAATTATTTGATTACACTTTCACAAAGGAAAAAAAAAACTAATTTGGTCACACCTTAGGCAAAATTAAAATGATACCATTTCTTAGGACAAGGGTCAAAAGATGGTCAGGACAACTCAAAAGCTTCTGCTTCTCAGCCATCAGTACAGAAACCTGCTGCTTATCGTCGACCCCATTCTAAAGCAACTGTTGCAGCTCAGGCAGAGGTATGTATGCTGTTTAAAATTCAATTAAACCTGAGTTGCTTCTTATTTTGATGCGTAAAATAGATTTATGCTACTCAGCTGTTTGATGTTTGGTTCTTGAGTGTAATGATGTATACTATTTAATGCATGATGTGATTTGTTGAATGCCTATGGTATATTTTAGGATAACAAAGGCCATTATGATATGTGAGTAACGGTTTTAAGATTAATTTTAACTGTCTTTTTCACGATCTAAAGAATTTGAGATGAATGCTACCCAAAATATAAACTTACCACAAGTCTGCCTATAAAATGATAGTTTAAGTATTACTTAGATGAGATTGATTTATGGCACTTGTTGGAAACTTGATCCAGAGCATTACTGTTGGAGAAAGAACAGAGAATTGCTTAAAAGATTCTGAACCGTTACTTCTAATCTTGCTAACAATTAACATATGAAAACCTCCGTATTGTTTTATTATGAGTACTCCAATGCTTGATCTGAGAATGTTTGCTGAGTTTACAACTTTGTTTTTCATCTACTTCCATTTCATGTTATTATATAGAAATTGAAGTTTATGTGGATTGAATGATATCAAGTTGTCGTATTAATTATGTGGTTCTGTCTTATGGTTGACAACAAGGTACACTGTCCGGTCATTTGGGATCTGGAAAAATATTTATTCATGATATCGTGTTATTTGTTTGTAGGAGTTGGAGAAGAAGAGGAAAGATAGAGCCCAGGCAGCATATGAGAGGAAGAACCAGTTGACGAAACTGAGAGTTAAAGCCGAGAAGGTTGCCGAGGAGAAGCTTGGCACCCAACTTGACATTATCGCTCCTATCAAGTACTAAAATATCATCAATAGATAGTTTTTAAGAGATAACTTCTTGTGTTGGTTGCAATTTGAACTATTTAATAGTAGAGTGATGAACATTTATGAGAAAAGTGATAACAATAATGAATCTCTAAAAATTGGTGCACCTTCTTTCATTTCATTTCATTTTTTAAAAGATTTTTTAACTACTTTCTAGAAGGTATTTAAAATGCCCTTTCTGGAAAATATATTTTCTAAAAGGTATTTTCCAAGAACCGCTGTAAAATGTTCGTTCTGGAAAATAGACTTTCTAGAAGGTAATTTTCAAGAACTGCCATTAAAAGTTGTACTTTCTACGGCTGTTCCATAACCGCCGTAAAAAGTGTAACTTCTACGGCAGTTCAAGAACCGTCGTAAAAATCTACGACATCGCATTTAACGGCGTTCCAAAACTACCGTAAAAACCCTCCCAGAATCGCCGTTAAAACCTATTTGTGCAGTAGTGGTACTACCACATGACGCTGGCATATTGAGAACCCTTGAGGTGGAGAGGGTGAAGATGTCATAAGATCCATTAGCAATCTCCTTTCAATTGAAGAATAGAGAACACCGCCTTATGTTGGCCCAAATCACAGAACTCTTCAACCTCCCTGAAGTGTTTTTTATGATTATTTACTGACGTGTATAACTGAGGAGAATTTTAGGCTAATAAAACAAAGAGACAGGGGGAATGAAGCTAATTATAGAATATTTATAAGCTAAAAGCCTCGGATATTTAGAACTCGGTTTTCCGATATATTTAAAGGATGATATCATCGATGATACTAGCCTGTCACGAAACTGGCAGCATGCTGAAGTAAGAAGTCTTGGCACTGTGTCTATTCTATCAGAATCAATGTTAAACGTTGCATGGGCTCTTGTCGAACAATTTTTCGTACAACTAAATAATAGGAAAGGGCTCATTTGCATTGGTGGGTTGCTCACACCAATCGCCAAATCGCTAGGACTTCATCCCTGTGACTTGTATATTGTCCCTGAGAGCATCGATCTAGACATTATGCACTTGTATATATCAAGAATGATCACTCTCATGGTGATCTATATTTTCTCCAATGATGGGTGAACGACTTCTCGCTCCCAAACCCAACACTCACCTCACCTGGAAATCTCCATGGAAGAATAAATTAGAACCTCGACTCTAAAAAACATCAAGTAGTCATATGATCTCTCAGAGGCCAGTGGACCAATGACAAAGAGACCGAACCCTCAAGATATTGATCGAGGGAGGAGCAAAATCCCAAATGAATTAATAGGTTGGAAGAATGAGTGGGAGAGATTAAGAAGAATCAAGTCAAGATGTGGCGGGATATACAAAGAATGATGCAAATGGTGAGGCAATTGGAGAAATTCCAAATTGCCCAGAATGACTAAGCCGCCAAACCCAACTCGCCTTCAACTTTGTTAGTTGACCGCGCGTCGTTAAATGATAAATTTAATATTATTATTTTCCACAACTTTTCTCCACTAACTAGTAGAAGCGGTAAGTAAGGGCCAGTCCCACGAGGACTGTGGATTAATTTGTGATTATTCATATTTAAATAAATAATAAAGGGGGGGGGGGGGGGGTAAAAGCTGATGAACTAATAAATAACCAAATAACTAGATGAACAATGACAAAGTAATTAAATTCGAACAAACGAAACACGTAAGAGAATTAATATGAGATTAATAATAATGAAAAAGTCCAGTCTAAGTTCAGTTTCCGCCCTCGATCGATTAATCTAACCAATTGTAATATTATAACTCACTATTTATATGAAATTAGTAGCCCTAAATAGCAATAAGCTCTGCTATCGAATTTACCCTTACTGAATATTTAATCGGAACAAGCTCTTCGATCAAACCTAATTAATGGACAACATAGAATAAGCTCTCTAGATTTAATCCAATAAAAGCATTAAGTGCTTGTAAAATAGGCTAATCTAAGCAATAAACTCATTATTCAGTTTATTTAACTTATGTTGTGTTATCCCTAATAGTGTGCGACCATTAGTTGATACAAGTTAAATAGAAATGACAACAATTACGGATTATAACCCTATATCTAGAAATTGATATCTAACCCTAATCCAAGTGATAAATATATATTAGAAATTAAGTAACCATGACAAAAAGATAGAATAACACAAATAATTTCATACGAAAAACAAAATAAATACTATGGGAATTAATTAGAACATAAATCACTTGATGGGTTCAACATCACAAGGACCATAATTAATTAAACTACTCACACACAGTGTTCAAAAAATTATAAAAGAAAAAGAAATAATAAAACATTGTCTCTTGATAAATAGATAAATAGGAGAAAGGAAAGTAGTTGACAAGATTTCCTGCTGCTTGTATTTATTTCCAATTGCTACCAAGAAAACTCGTGAAGCCTCCAAATTGCAAAATTTACTTGGAAGTCAAAAACTATAGCTCTCCGATTTCTCAAGTCTCCTCCAAAGGTAAGGTCAAAAGTGAGGTTGTTTGTAGTCTTCCCCAAAAAATCATCTCGTGCTGGCCGCATGCAACACACACACACACACACACACACACACACATATATATATATATATATGGTGGGTTCAAATCAGAACCATGTCATTATATGCGAAGCTGCGAACTAGTACTTTTATTATACAATCACAGTGCTTTATTTATATTTTAGTTATATAGACCAGCACTGCTTTTATTATACAATCCTAATACTTTTAATCAAATAAAAAATACACAAAATATCTGATCTATCCATTTAATTAGATCTAAGGCCCATAATTGACCCTAGGTTCACATGTAAGGACATGGTTCTCATTTGAACCTAATCATATATATATATATATATATATATATATATATATACAGAGAGAGAGAGGAGATGAGACACCTTTCTTAGGCCCAAGAAAAATTAAGGCCCAATGGCCTTTATTTGGCCTGCTCTCTGTTATCGGGTGACCCAATAACAGCCCTGTGTCGCCAAAATAATACACGAGCCTCACAACGATCATCGTTGTACCAATCGAGAAACGAAATAAACAAAAAATATGCGATTGGTGCTCGTCCATTCACAAGAATATATACATGAGAAATAAATATATATGACAATATGAAGTGCATAAAAATATATTTATAAACCATTAATTACTACACAATTTCTTGCATATCAAACTCCCCCAAACTTATTCAGTTGCTTGTCCCCAAGAAATTTAGAATTAAAGCAAAAAAACACATGGATAATAAAGACAAGAAAATTAAGTGGTCATATGCTCAGGTCCTCATAATTTTGCACTAGTAAATTATTCGAATTGCTCAAATGAACTCATCCGAACTCTAGACACCTTATATATCTAAAAATCGCAAGCATTTCATGTATCAACTAAAATGTTCCTAGTAGATGGGAAACCACTTTTTGTATTTGTCACATCAATTTACTATGGTGCCCCATCGTTACTCGATGGTTTGGATACTGTCCATTGTTGGTTGCGATCAAATATCTCGTCCACCCATTTACTAATAATCAATTATTTTTATTGAGGCCTGCAGTTCCGCACTACCATTCCTGACTTGATAATTAGGACCAGGTGTTCAGTAGGAGGATCGTATTAATTAGGCATTCGATTGTTTGAGCTTCACCTTCGGTTTATTATTATGACGATTAGTATGTGCCGTTTAAGTGTATGCATATGTGCATGAAATATCGGGCTACTGGTCATGTCTCCATTGGAAAGCAGCCGTTGTATAAGCAAAACACACTTGGTAAACTACGGATAGGTAGCTGTTTCAGCACTTCAATTTATTTTTCTTTTTTTAATTTTTCTTTTCACTTTTTGACTACAAACCACCGGTATTCTCCAACTGGACTTGAATAACTTTTGTTTCAACTAACTTGATATTCTCACACAACTCCCAAGTTCAAGGCCCCACACACACTGATATTGAGTACGACAACCACAAGGACACCTCAACAACACAAACAATAAAGAATTGGCGCCCCACAAATGAATCACAAAAGTAATAAAAACCATGCTCTTGATCCCTAATTCAAATTGTTCCCGAAGACTTTAATCGAAACATAATTCGCGCAAGCAATGTAATTAAGTACTATTAATATTATAAACCAACTCTCAAATCATCATCACAAATGCCACTTACTAATCTGTTATCGGATCACTAATAACAACATGATACCCTCCTTTCTTTTAAATACTCCTAAATTTTGCAAACTAAACATCATTCATTATCAGGAACTCATCATGCATTATCACTGACCATTAACAAACTCAAGAGAAAAAGATATTCAACACCACACACATCATAGACCATTAACTCCCCCCCAAACTCAAACTTTTGCTTGTCCTAAAGCAAGCATAAAATGATAATAATCGAATAAATATTCAGTATGTGGGAAGAGTGGGAATAGAAATCACTCGAGCAAATGGCGAGAAGGTCCTGGGTCTAGACAATCATGATGGTCTTTCTTCACAAAATGAGGCCAATAATCAAAATTCTCAACCAAACCTTTCTCCCCTTCAACGTGAAGAAGTCTAGCTAGCTCCTGTTTCCAAACCTAGATGTTGTAGTATGCAAACTCTGAGGTAGAAAGGAAAAAATAAAATAAAACTAGAAACACAAATACAATATAAGCACTGGGTTGCCTCCCAACAAGAACCTTTTTTTAAAGTATATGTCTCGACTTCTTACGCCCTTGTTTAAGTTAAAGGTGGCACTTCTAACTCCATTGTTACCTCGTTAACTGTGCTAAACCCTTCATTATACAGCTTGAATTGATATCCATTCATCTTGAATATTTTGCATTCGTCTTAGGTCTATAAATCAACATTGCGCCACGAGGGAATACATTAGTGATGACAAACAACCCAACCCAATGGGAGCGCAACTTCCCTATAAACAATTTAAGGCGAGAATGAAAAAGTAGCATTTTATCTCCCTCGACAAAATATTTTTTAGAAATTCTTAGGTCATGAAAAGCCTTCGTCTTTTCTTTGTAGATAAAGGAGTTTTCAATTCTTCATTTCTAATCTCATCTAGTTCTCGTAGCTAGCTCGATCATACTCATAATTGCATTGTTGCCCCGCCTAAAATGCCTCATGCTAGAGTTCCACTTGCAAGTGGCATGGCTTCCAGAAAATGAGTCGGTATGGAGACATCCCAGTTGGTGTCTTATAAGCTGTCCTATATGCCTAAAGTGCATGTTTTAGTTTGATGCTCCAACCCCTTTGATTTGCATTAATGGGCTTATCCAAGATAGATTTGATTTCTGCCCACTCGTCTACGGATGATACACTGTAGAAAGCTTATGTAAGACAACATATTTCTGAAGTAACACTTCCACTGTCTTGTCACAAAAACGAGTTACCACGATCGCTTATCATTGCTCGAGGAATTCCAAACCTAGAGAAGATTATAGATTTAATAAAACGTACAATAGCCTTCGAGTCAGAAGTCTGAGTGGCCTTTGCTTCCACCCAATTCGAGACATAATCAACCGCAAGCAATATGTAAAGGTTCTTAAAAGAAATCTGAAAGGGGCCCATGAAATCAATACCCCACACGTCAAAAGTTTCACAAATTATTATCGAATTTTGGGGCATTTAGTTCCTTTTCGAAATATTTCTCATTCTTTGACAATTAGCACATGACTTACAAAAATAATGAGCATCTACAAAAAGAGTCGGTCAGTAGAAACCACTATTGAGCAACTTATGGGCTGTTCTCTTGGATCCAAAGTGTCACCCACAGGCGTGAGCATGACAAAAAGATAAAATCAAATGGAACTCAGAATTTGGAACACATCTTCGAATTACTTGATCAGCGTAATGCTTCCAGAGATATGGATAATCCCACACGTAGTATTTGGCATCACTTTTTAGTTTGTCTGTCCTCGCTTTAACCATCTTTGTTGGAAAAACATGAGCGGCTAGGAAATTCACCAAATTAGCGTACCAGGGCTCTGAGGATACTATTATCGGGTGACTTGATAATAGAGAGTTTTGTTGGGAACTTTCAATCAAAAGTAGTTTCTCATCCGAAAAACTCTCGTTGAGTTGCAATTTGTCCTCTACATGCGTTAATTAACTCAGATGGTCTACAATGGCATTCACGGCACCCTTTTAGTCTTTGATTTTAAATCAAACTCTTACAACAACAATACCCATCATATGAGTCTTGGTCTCATCTTCTTCTTCATAAGGAGATGTAGGAGAGCTGAATGATCAGTAAATACCACCAGTTTAGTGTGCACGATATATGAGTGGAATTCTCCGGTAGCAAAAATGATGGTTAGGAGCTCTTTTTCATTAATCGTATAATTTTCTTGGGCGGCATTCAAAGTTCTCGAAGCAATATAAATCACATGAGCCTCCTTATCAATTCTTTGCGCTAACACATCTCCCACAGCATAATCTCTGGCGTCAAACATGATTTCCAATGGTAGGTCCCTCTTTGGCGGTTGGATTTTTGTAAAAATGGTAAGCCAATTTTCTAATGTGTCAAAAGCCATATTGCAATCGTCATCAAGGCTTAATTCCACATCTTTTTGTAAGAGCCTACATAACGGGGATGCTATCTTTGAGAAATTCTTGACGAATTATCGGTAAAACATTATATGGCCAAGAAAAGAACAAACTTCCCGCACATTTGTGGGGTAAGGCAACATAGATATAATATCAATCTTAGATTTATCAACTTTAATTCCTTTCAACTAGGCGATGTGTTCTACAACTGTAACTTGTTCCACCATAAAATGACATTTTTTCCAATTTAATACAAGGTTGGTTTCAACATATCGTTTCAAAATTAAAGCAAGATTTTTGAGACATACCTCAAATGAACCGCCATAAATGCTGAAACCATCCATAAAAAGCTCTATGATGTCGCTAACATATTCAGAAAAAAATACTTACCATACATCTCTAGAATGTGGTCGGTGCATTGCATAGTTCGAATGACATACAATGATAATCGAATGTGCCAAAGGGGCACGTGAAGGTCATCTTTTCTTGGTCTTCGGGAGCTATAGGGATTTGATAAATAACCCAAGAAACCATCTAATAAACAATAGTAAGATTGACCTGCCAATATCTCGAGCATCGGATCAATAAATGGCAAAGGAAAGTGGTCTTTATGAGTCAAAACACTCAACTTATGGTAGTCGATATAAACTCTCCATCCAGTTTGCACCCGAGTCGGCACCAAAGCGTCATCTTTATTTCAAACAGCAGATACCCCTGATTTCTTAAGAAAAACTTGAGTCGGGCTTACCCATAAGCTATCAAAAATTGGATAGATCACCCCCACGTCCAACAACTTGAGAATTTCCTTTTTTGCCACCTACATAATTGGTGGATTCAATCATCATTGAGGCTACCTGGATGGTTCGAGACCCTCATCGAGTAAGATGCGGTGCATACGGATGGACTTATTCCTCACAAGTCCGCTATCGTCCACCTAATCGCTCGTTTATTGTCTTTCAATACTTTTAACAAGGATGCCTCCTGAAAAGTGTCTAAATACGATGATACGATCACAGGAAACATGTCATTATCTCCCAAAAAGATGTATTTTAAGTGTTCCGGTAGGGTCTTAATTTCAAGATCCGGTGCTTGTATAGTAGTGGCATAACCTTTCGGTACAATTCAGGAAGTTTAATTAAATTAACTGTATATCTACTAGGTTCTAGATACCATCTCATGCACCTCATTCATCCAGCTTAGTTCTGTTATTGGTTGACCCAATAACAGAGAGTTTTTCCTTAAACTTCGTGTCATAGTTGTCTCGATCTCGGCACTATTGTGTACCTCTAGAAACTCTTGTACTAAAGAGTAAAAACAATCAAGTGTATATACAAAGTTATCACAATCAAGAAATTTCATAGCGTCAAAAATATAAAAATGAATGATGTGATAGTCGATAAAAATGAATGATGCGACCGTCGAACTCCATCGTGAGAGTGCCTTAAAGAAAATCAATTCTCATTTGAGCGGTATTCAAGAAGGGTTTCCCTAACAGTATAGGTGGCAATTATGAGGCCATGCCATTCATACTTAGCACTTAAAAGTCATCCAGAAAGACTAGCTCATTTTCTTTTATAAGAACATCTTCGATAACGCTATCAGGGTATGTGGTCCTGCGGTCGGAGAGTTAAATTACTACCCCCGTTTTCTTCAAATGACTCAAGTTCAAGCAATCAAAAATAGCACACGACATAACATTGATCAAACTAAATCTAACATAGCTTGCTCGACTCCAAAATTACCAATTGCGCATGGAATAAAGAACATAACCGAGTCAGCGTGTGTCTGCTCTGTTTATCCTTTCTCTTTCTTGTTTCCATCCTCCGATTAAGGTATTGGATTCTCCGAGCCTTCTAGTTTCTTACTATTCCACATTGTGATGGCACTCACATTCTTTGGATTTTCCTTGGGTTTAGAAGGCAATCAACACCTCCTCGTGCATCCAGTAGGCTTATATGGTTCGCCATTTGACTCACTTGAGTTTCTAGATTCTTTATACTGGACCAATTATCATGCTAGTATTCGTCTATCTTTTCCTGAAGCTTCAATATATTCGATACCTTGGCTTTCACAATCTCCTCAAGCGATGGGGACGAATCTTCCGCTTGTGGGCGGTTATTATATTGTCTTAAAATATATTGTCCCCTTTAAAAATTCTAAGGTGGTCTTAGGTCTTGATCGCTGAAGGAATTCCTGGGTTGATTTCAATACCTAAATTTGAGTGGTCTCTCTAGCCTGGGTTGTAAGTGTTGGAATATGGATCATATTTTCTCCCTTATTCGTTAGCAGTCCCCATCACATTAGCATGTGCTACAATCTCGGCATGTAGTTATGGGCAGTCATCAGTGAAATCATCCACTGTTTGACAAAGCACACATGGTCGAACATTGTCGTTGGAGTCTTGTCCATGAGTGTGCCTCCACTCACTGTATCTATCATATTTCTATCTGTTATAAATAGACCCTCATAAAATTATTGTATCAACAACTATTCTCTCATTTGATGTTGCTGACAACTAGCAATGAGTTGAATCGCTCCCAATACTCATGCAATGCCTCCCCTGTGATTGTCTCACTGCAAAAATGTCCTTACGAAGGTTTGCCACCCGAGAGGCGGGAAAATACCTCTGTAAAAATATCCTTTCTAACGCTCCCCATTTGGTGATGGAGCCCGATGGCAAGTAATAGACCCAATCTTTGACTAAGTACATCAATGAAAATGGAAACGCCCATAGTTTGATTTGTTCATCAGTTACTCCGGTGGGCTTCATGCTCGTGCATATGACATGGAATTCTTTCATATGCTTGTACAAATATTCGCCACCTAATCCATGAAACGACGATAGATGGTGAATTAAACCTGATATCAATTCGAATATAGCATAATCCATTGTTAAAAATGTTATGCAAAGTGGTTGCTGTGGGAGATCTGGATTGGCTAGCTCCTTCAACGTGCATTTTTTGCCTCCTGCCATTGCAACATTATCTCTGAATGAAAGTGGCTCCCAATTATCCTCTCATCCTTTGATGTCACTCGAAGAATCCTTGGATTCGTAGCTCGGTAGTATTTGTTCGGTATCCAATGCATTTTTCTCTCGTCTAGACTTCTTTCTAAACTCGCGATCTCTCTTGGTGATCCATGGGTAGTATTGAAATTCCTTCTTTTTGGACGATCTCAAGTTTATTCACTGGAAAAATGTCAAACAAAACTTAATTTTTTTTAATATAATTAATATTGGGAGAGTTATGTGCATAATTATTTTTCCCCTCTTTTATCAGTGACCCAATAACAGAGAGCTTGCGGAAATTTAGACACAATCCTCGACTAGTTTCTAAGAAAATGTAGTTAATAAGTAAAAACCAAAATTTAATACGCATCACTCCCCGAATAGGGCGCCAAATTTCACCGCATGTCGTTACACGATAAATTTAGTATTTTTACTTTTCCTCAACTTTCCTCCACTAACTAGTAAAGCGGTTAGTAAGTGTCGATTCCACGAGGAGTGTGGATTAATTTGTGATTATTCATATTTAATTAAAATAATAAAAAGGGTTAAAAGATGATGAACTAACTATATAGAAATAAAATAACAAATCACTAGACGAACAACGTCAATGTAATTAAATTCGAACAAATGAAACACGTAAGATAATTAATATGAGATTAATAATAATGAGAAAATTCCAGTCCAAGTTCATTTTCCACCGTCGATCGATTCATCTAACTAATTGTTATATTATAATTCACAATTAATATGAAATTACTAGCCTTAAATAGCAATAATCTCTGCTACTGGAATATACCCTTACCAAATATTTAATCGAAATAAGCTCTTCAATCAAACCTAATTAATGGACAGCCTAGAATAATCTCTCTAGATTTAATCCAATAAAAGCATTAAGCACTAGTAAAATATGCTAATCTAAGAAATAAACTCATAAGCTCGATTTACTTAACTTATGTTGTGTTATCCCTAATAGTGCACGACCATTAGTTTCTACAAGTGAAATAGAAACGACAACAATTATGGATTTTAGCCCTATTTATAGCAATTGATATCTAACCCTAATCTAGGTGATTAATCTATATTAGAAATTAAGTAACAATGACAAGAAAATATAATAACAAAAATAATTTCATACGATGAACAAAATAAATATTACGAGAATTAATTTGAACATGACAATCATTAGGGTTCAACATCACAAGGATCGAAATTAATTAAGCTACTCACAAATAGTGTTCATAAAATTATAAAAGAAAAATAAATAATAAAACATTGGTTCTGGATAAATAGATAAATAGGAGAAAGGAAAGTTGTTGACAAGTTTTTTTGCTACTTGTGATTATTGCAAATCAGGTCGGGTTCGACATGTCCACCTTTTAGACAATCAGGGCCAAAAATTGTACTACCCCTCAGGTCAAGTTAGGGGGCACCCGCCCATAGCCAATCAGGGCTATTTTTTTTTTTACTAAGAATCAGGTCCGGTTTGTGGGGCATCCGCCCTTAGCCAATCAGAGCTAAAAAAATTCGCTGACAATCAGGTTAGGTTTTTTTGGGGCATCCGCCCTTAGCCAATCAGGGCTAAAAAATCTCGCTGACAATCAGGTAAGGTTTTTGGGGCCTACCTTAGCTAATCAGGGCTAAAGAATTTCGCTGACAATCAGGTCAGGTTTTGGGGTTTTGGGGCATCCGCCCTTAGCCAATTAGGGCTAAAGAATTTCGCTGACAATCAGGTCAGGTTTTGGGGGCATCCGCCCTTAGCCAATTAGGGCTAAAGAATTTCGCTGGCAATCAGGCCAAGTTTTTTCGGGGCATCCGTCCTTAGCTAATCAGGGCTAAAAATTTTGGCTGACAATCAAGTCAAGTTTTTGGGGCATCCGCCCTTAGCCAATCAGGGCTAAAGAATTTTGCTGACAACCAGGTCAGGTTTTTGGGGCATCCGCCCTTAGCCAATCAGGGCTAAAGAATTTCGTTGACGATCGGGTCAAGTTTTTGGGGCATCCGCCCTTAGCCAATCAAGGCTAAAGAATTTCGCTGACAATAAGGTCAGGGTGAAATAAAACAAATAAATTCGAACCATTATATAAAATAATTTTATGCATTAATCGTACACATAATATTTTCATAAATTCGTTATATTCCATGCTCGCGGCAACCTAAACCCATCCAGCTGTTCCAATTCGTAAGTTCCACCGGCGAGAACTTTTGAGACCCTATATGGTCCTTGCCAGGTAACATCCAATTTTCCCTTTGATTTTCCTAAATCAGCCCTGCGAAGAACTAGGTCTCCTACCTAGAAATGCCTTCTAACAATTGATTTATTATAGGTCGCCCTGACTCGCCCCCACATATGCTCCATCCTTACTGCAGCTCATTCTCTTTTCTCCTCCACTATATCTAATGCATCATGTATCAGCAGCTGATTCTGGTCTACATCAAAGCTTTGTATTCGGTGAGTTCCCATGCTTATTTCCACGGGATTACGGCATCCATGCCATATACCAGGCTAAATGGGGTTTCACCAATTCTTTCCTTGGGGTTGGTTCGATAAGCCCATAAGATCGAACTGAGCTCCTCTGCCCATTTGCCTCCTGATTTTTCTAGACGTGCCTTAATTCCCTGTACCAGAATGTGATTACTGACCTCGACTTGGCCATTCGTCTGAGGATGGTAGACAAATGTGAAGTGTTGCTCTATCTTCATCTTAGTGCACCAATCCCGAATCCGAGCTCCCATGAACTGCGTGCCATTTTCTGACACCAAGATCCTCGGGATGCCAAACCATCAAACTACATTCTTCCATAAGAACCCCATTACTGCCTCTTCCGTAATCTCTGCCAGGCTTCAACTTCCACCCAATTACTTAAATAATCAATGGCCACGATCAGTAACTTCTTCTGGGTGGAGCTGTGGGGAAAGGTCCGACCAAATCTATCCCCATCTTTGAAAAAGGGCAGGGAGAGCTCATTGTCATGAGCTCTTCTGCAGGCCGATGTACTATAGGGGAGTTCTTCTCGCACTTGTCGCATTTTTTGACAAAGTCTTCTGCATCTCTCCTTATTTGTGGCCAAAAATAACCAGCTCTCAAGATCATACTTTATAGGGTCCTATCACCCATGTGGTTGTCAAAGCACCCCTCGTGAATTTCTTTGAGAATATGGGCGCCCACCTTCAGGCTCAAGCACCGCAAAAGAGGTTGTCCAAACCCTCTTCTGAATAGTTCTCCCTTTATCAAACAAAAACAAGACGCCCTAATTCTTATTTTTGCTGCCTCCTTCTTATCATCAGGTAGCTCTCCCTTTTCCAGATATACTTTAAACGGGGAGCGCCAACCCCTTTCTCCCTCTAGCGCATGTATCTTCTCTTCTCCAAATAACCGATGCGCCATTAATAAGGTGATCACCCTTTCTTGACAATCCGTTGCCGAGCTGGCTACCTTAACATGGTAATCTACTCATCCATTTTATTCTTTGGAAATTTGGTAGACACTCAAGGAGTCAATGCTGTTTGCATGATACTTTTGCATGTGCTCTTCCTTCATTTCAGATTCTCCCCTTATTTGCTTGTACACAAGATGTGATTCTACCCGTGCACATATCCGCTCTGCCCTCAACTCCTTTGCCATCTGAACTCCTCTCAGTAGAACCTCATACTCCACCCCATTATTAGATAAGGAATAGTTCATCCGCACCGCATATTCTGTGGTCACACCTTCCGGGTCTATTAATACTATTCCTACGCCACAGCCCAGATTGCCTACCGAGCTGTCTGTGTAGATCGTCCACTCTTTCTTCTGCTCAGGAGAGCTGGTTATCTCTTGCATAAAGTCAACCAATGCTTGGGCTTTGATCGCTGTTCACGCTTCTAAATTGATATCGAACTTGCTGAGCTCAACTATCTATTTCACCAAGCGTCCCGAGACCTCTGGTTTACCCATGATTACTTTCAGAGGCAGGTTGGTTCTGGACACTATTTCATGCGAAAGAAAATAGGGTCGGAGCTTGCGAGCTGTCCCGACTAGAGCTAGCATGGAGAATTATACTTCCATATACCAGATATCGGCGTCATGTAACACCTTGCTCCAGTAATACACCGACTTTTGCACCCCGTTTTCTTCTCTAATTAGGACCGTACTCACAGCTTGCTTCCCTATAGATAAGTATAGAATCAAAGGCATCCCCTGGACTGTCTATGTAAGCAATGACATGCCAACCAGATATTCTTTCAACTTCTGAAATGCCTCCTGGTATTCAAATCAAGCCCTCTTTTTCAAGGCTCGAAAATATGGTAAGCTCGTCTCCGCCGAGTGCGAAACAAACCTGCTCAGGGCCGCTATCCTCCCTTCTAGACATTGCATTTCCTTGACATTTCTTGCAGGTTTCATGTCCATAATCGCTTTAAATTTCTATGCATTGGCCTCTATACCCCTCTCCGGGACCGTATATCCAAGGAACTTTTCAGCTCTTACTCCAAACGCACACTTTTAGGAATTGAGCTTCATTTTCTATTTTCTCAAGGTGTTGGAAGTTTCCTCCAGGTCATTAATGTGCGAGGTTGAATTGCGCTTTTAAACATCATGTCGTCCACATATACTTCTATGTTATGCCTGAGATGGAATTTGAACATTTTATCTACTAGCCTTTGATATGTGGCACCTGCGTTCTTGAGCCAAAATGGCATGAACATGTAGCAATAAGTTCCTCTTGGGGTTGTGAAACTAACCTGTTTCTAATCTTCTTCGGACAGTCTGATCTGGTGATATCCTTGCGAGGCGTCCATCATGCTTAGAAGTTCACAGCCTGATGTAGAATCCACTAGTTGGTCTATCCTTGGCAGCGGGTAGTGGTCCTTGGGACAGGTGCGATTGAGGTCTCTTAAATCTATGCACATTCGCTAGTCGTTCTAAGTCTTCGGTACCAACACCACATTAGAGAGCCATTCTGGGAATTGTATTTCCTGAATATGCTTGGCTCGCAGCAATTTTTCTACCTCTGCCTCAATAATGGTTTCCTTCTCAGGACCAAAGTTGCGCTTCCTCTGTTTCATCGGCTTCACCATGGGGTTGATGTTGAGGTGATGCTCAGCTATTTCCGGGTCTATCCTTACGAAATCTTGGGGAGACCAGACAAAGACATCTACATTGTTTCTCAAAAACGCGACCAGTTCTACCAAAACTTACAGATTCAGAGTCGTTCTTACATGCAGGACTCGACTGTCATCTCCTGGGATTACCTCTACTGACATCAGGTTTTCCTTTTGTTGAATTAGCTCAGGTCTAGCTTCCTCTGTCTTTGCTTTTTTGCATCACCTTTCCTCTTCATTGCGCTGGCCACTCTCTACATACGTCTGCCGCAACGTGTATTGGTCACCGCGGACTTCACCCACTCCATTTTGGGCAGGGAACTTCAGCTTCATGTGATATACAGAAATTACTGCCTGAAATTAACATAAACATGGTCGTCCCAGCATGGATTTATATGAGGAGGGTGCGTCAACAATAAAAAAATGCACCGACCTGGTCTGCCTAAACGGGTCATCCCCTACTGTAACCAAGATATTTACTACTCCAAGCGGTCTGAGGGCTCCCCCGACAAAGCCTACAAACAAGGTCGTGACCTCTTCTAACTCCATACTTCAATTTAGCTTCCGAAAGCAATCATAAACATAATATCTGCTGAGCTTCATGTGTCACCAAAGATCCATCCCACGTTATAGTTAGCAACGGTGGCTGTTATGACCAGGGCATCCATGTGTGGAGCTAGAATAACGTTCTCATCCTCCGACTCGAAGCATATGTTCGGACTCGGTGTTAACTATCCAACTTCACATGCTCTCCTAGTAAGGTCTCTCGCAGTCCGTACATAACTGTTCTGGGTTTTCCGGGAATACTCATCCCATTCACCTTCTGTAATCATCAAGATTTCACCTCGTACTTCTTGAGACTGGCTCTCCTTTTGTGTACTCTTTCGCCCACTATTTTGTCCCTGTCTGGTCTGGTATTTGTCTTTTTTATAGGAGTCAAATCTGAGCCTTTCCCTTTTTTCCTGTACAACCTCCTTGAGGTGTCCTGCTTGCACCATTCGTTCTATCTCGTCCTTCAAATGTGTGCACTCATCTGTTTCATGACCATACTCATTTTGATATCGATAGAATCGATCAGATTTTTCCTTTCTTTATTTATGGGAATTTCTTGATTGACTGTAGAATTTCTCCTTAAGGTGAGGCCAAAGGTGTGTACCTATCAAACCGAGGACGACCTCCTACCAGATCAGTCCTGGGCTTCTTCATTGGGGCCCTATCTTCTTTTTCAGGTCGTTCCCTTCGCTTCTCTCTATCGTCTTTTATCTTCAACTTTTCTTCTCTCTCAAAGAGCTCTCCAAATTTCAGTGTTGGATTAACTACCAACGTTTGGAAGAACTCCCCCTTACTGATCCCTTGAGCCAAGGCATTGACCAAGACTCCTCGGATGATGATGGCACTTCCAGCTTGGCATCTGTAAATCGCTTGATATATCCGCGCATAATTTTGCCTTCTTTTTGCTT
>BMAC01000160.1:407392-431061 GCA_014905375.1 Phtheirospermum japonicum
GGAGCTCTGGCCACTCGCTGGGCCATACGAGGCGTCTCCGTCTCCGGCGGCTGGTTTTCCTTGGAAGGTGGTGATGAAAGTTCAGTGAATTTCTTCTCTACGGCCACCTCCAGCGCCTTGCCGATGAGGTCAGATAACTGCCTCATAAAGGATTCATTCAGTGATCCACCCTCAACCTGTGGGGCTCCTCCTAGAGGAGGCTGCGGTGTGCCTGGACTAGTTGCTGATGTCGGTCATGCGTCTCCAGCATGCCAGGTGGCATAGCAAAACTTGGCGTACCGACCAGCTCCACCACCAGGTTTCGCCTGAGTCCTTCTGATGCCATGCTTCTTTTTAACGTCTTAACATTTTCCAACCTTCCCACAGACGATGCCAATTTTTTCGCCCTGAAAATTAAACCAATAACACCTGTTCCTTTCCCTGAGAATATCCCGACCTACTCCAACAAAGACATGTTAGAAAGGATCACCGGGGGTTTTCCGGTGGAAACCTCTCCGATGCTTAAGTTAGTTAAGCGTTTGATATCGGAATAAGTAAAATCAGGAGAAAAGTGCTTAAAATGCTGTACCTTTCTCAGCCTTAGGGCTGAGAAATTTATAGCTATTTCCAAGTGGGGCCTTTTCGAGATCCCAAAAATAGAACCCGCGAATCTTGGGCCGTTGTTTAAGACGACCCAACCTGGAAGCTTCCTCCCAAAGAAAAGGTCACTTTTGTCACCACTTCCTCGAGTTTTTAACTCGATCTTCTAAAACCGCATTCAGTGCTTTATATCAGGTCAGGATAGTCCTTATGAAGTCAAAGTCTCATCTCTTCCTTTTCTCATGAGGCCTCAGTTAAGGTCATCCCAACTAAGTCTATTTTATGCCTTGCCATAAGATCAGGTTATACCATTAACCAACATAAAATCTTCAACTCTCACAACTCACACACACAAAAAAAATTAAACTTCTCGAGAGCATAAAATGAGCTCATGGATAATAAAGAATGGGAATAAAAAGCTCAACGAGACTAACTAGAGTTTATTTTATTTGTAGTAGATTTCATATATGGATATGGGTGGAACTGGGTTTAATAAACATGCCTAAGTCATTTCAAGTATTTCATACACTATGAAACCTCGAGACAAAAACTAGAGCAAGTTCTAAAGAGATACAAACATGACATATAATTCACACAAGAAAGAAATTTGACTGTTCATGATTATCAGTAAAAAAAAAGGTCTAAATCTCACTACCATATCATTCTTTCATAACAAGAATCCAAGCTGTTTTAGTAAGGCATAACAATCACGTTCAAGCATGTGTTTTTATAATATAGATATTTTTTTAAAATCAACTCATCTATGGCACATTATCAACTATTTCATGAAAAGGTCCACACATATGCACATTTCATTAAATAACAAAAATTATTATAGACCATAATATCTTCAAGTCAAACTTTATTTATAATAAAGCAATTAAACGTGTAAATAAAAAAATAAACATAAAAATGAAATATTAACAATTAATGCTATCTTATATGAAATACAGATGATTATACATGACCAAAGTAAACAACACTTCCATCCCCCAAAATTTATTTGCTAATGTATAATTGCATTGAACCCTAGAAAAATCACAAGTTGATGATTTTTCTAATTTGGTTTCTTGTTGTGAAAACGTGGGTGATTGTTATTTTTTGAGTGAATTTAATATGCATGATAACGTTGATTTTGTGTGTTCCCGTCTAAGTGAAAATAAATGTCTTGTTTATTTTGTCTATTTTCACATGTCTTATTAAAGAAATCTATTTCCAAACCAAAAAGATGTGAAGCATGGTCATGTGTCTATGTAAAATGAAAGTTCGGGGGATGTTTCTAGTCTTGGTGATGTTTGTCTAAGATATTATTCTTGTTACGTGCTAACTTTGAAAATTATGACATATGTGTCTGACTTATGCCATATTTTGATTTCATGTGCTGCATTAGAAGATGATGGATTTGCATGTACATAAGGTGATGGTGTTATAGGAATTTTGAAAGGGTCCTTGGTGAATTTTAAAGCTTTTGAAAGATAAAACTTGTATGTTTGTTGTACTGAATCTTATTTGAAAAATTATCTGAATATATTCATTGATGATAAAACAGAATTGTGGCTTAAGATTTAGGTTACATGAGTTTGAAATTCTTAAAATTTTTGCATAATAATGAATATTTTGGTTGTGACAATTGGTTGTTATTGTCATTGTATGATTCTTGTGTACTTCAAAAACATTCTATAAAGTTCTCGATATCTCCCTCTCTTAAACTAAATGTTATATCTTAAAAAATGTAACCCGTGCATGTTGATGTTGGGATCTTTCGTGTGTGGCACATAAATTATTTTTTCTTGTCATTTGTTGATGGATTTTTAAGAGAAGTTTGAGCGTTTTTGTCTAATGCTTTGGAAAAATTTCAAAGTTGGAAAATATTTATAAAATCAGACAGGCAATAAAATCAGAGCTTTGGAAACCAATAGTCGTCTTGATTTTTGCGATCACTTATTTAATAATAGCTTATTTTTATATTCAAAATAGACTTGCCTCCCATACGAGTCGTCAAAATGGTGTTGCTGAGTGCATCAGAGTAATTTTATTAGAAAGAGTGAGGTTTGTTATTGCATGTTCTGGGCTTTCAAATAAATTTGTAAGAGATGCTATTGTAACTATTGTGTTATTGATCAATGACCACTCCCAAAAGCTTGGTCAAGTTATAAGAACATGTTCATTTGTTATGCCATATCTAACTGCAAGTATATGATGTAGTTGTAGTACAAAATGAGCAATGTCGATTTCCACAAGGACCATTTATCAATTCAAAGTAGATAAGTAATATAATATATATGATTTAGTTTTATCTAAACTATAATAAAAGATGATTTTTTTTTTCTATATGAACTACAAACATGAACTAAATAAAGATATAAACTAATTATAACAATTTACCAAAAACAAAGAAAGATGAAAAATATCAAGTGATAGGGGATATTCCTGGGTTTAGGGTTGCAATGAACTCTCAATTGTATTCTTTCTTTATTAATTAAGTATTATTTGTGATCCAATTCACTATGTCAATCACAGATTCTTTCTCAATTGTATTCTTTCTTTATTAATCAAGTATTATTTTAATTTCTCTCTCAAAGTGATAATACCGTAGATTCTAAGTATGAAACAATGTCTCATTTTGAAATCATACTTAGAATTACAAAAGGTTTTAACTATTTATATGACTTCATCACTAATCTCAAACCTCTAGGTTTTGTTAACTAGAGCGTTTCATGTTTGAAAGCCTATTGATAAACATCGTCTCTCGAATTATGATTTATCAAACTATTAGTTATAAAAGATTATAAATAAATCATGACTATATAAGCATGAACGATTGTCGACCTTATCAAACAATGAAATCAAAACATGAAAATAGTAAAGGGATCATACTTGATTTAAAGAATTAAAACATTATTTATTCGTTGTTTATCCAAACCCCAAGAATAATAAAATAATTATCTAGACATATTCATAAGATAATCTAGAAAATTCATCTAACACATATTATAAATTAATTTAAACATAGGAAATCTAAATCGTACGGAAAATGTGTATCCTTCGATCTTTGTACTCCAAGTGTTTCTTCTCTGAATCCCTCTATAACTCTCTATCTCACAATCTTAAACTAATATGAAGAAATGTGACACTCTATGCTCATGGATTATGGAAGTGGATGAACTTCGGTTGTTTTGAGGTCCTCTTTTATTTCCCAAAAACAAAATCTCTTACATTAAACCATATTTGTAGCGGCTTCTGACCCATTCGCCACTGGGTTCATGACCGTGAATAGGGTTGCTGATAGTCACCTTGAGAATGACACTTATTAATTAACTGAGTCATGACTGTGAAGGGGGTAACAATTGGTCACCATGAAAACAACTTTCAGTATCGACCTGAGTCGCGACCGCGAAGAGGGTCACAGCAATATTTCTAGGACCCATTGACTCGTTGACCTTATGGGCTTTCTCCTAACTTAGTCCAATGGGCTCTTTTCTTCCATAGCCTTGTCAAAATATTTACTCTTTCACTCTTTTGCTCTTGTAAGCCCAATTAGCTTGGAAATCTTATAAAAACAACGAAAAAAAATACCAAACACATAATAATACCTGAATCATAGAAAATGAAGCTAACAGGCATTATAAATGCACAAAAAGTAGTTAGAAACCTAATCAAACAAGACCCTATATATGTATGAGAACTGTGTTTATCAATCAATAGATCATTTTTTTGCTTTGAATGGTAAATTTCCTGAATATGTGTAGAATAGTACAAAAATTGATTTTCAAAATTTAAAGATTTAGGTTTCTCTATGTTATGCATCAAAACAGTGACATACGTGAACATTTTATGAAATGTGTTTTCTTATTCTAGTTGGGTTGATGTTGGATAAATGGGGAATCTGATTTCGAAATGTATCAGTAAGGATGCTGTTTTTGATGAGTTTAATATTCCCCGTTTGTCCTCATCTTTCACTATTTATAATTCTTTTGATTCTGCACTTAGTCCTTTTAAAGTGGAACATTGTTATTTTAAGTCTTAATTTTATGAATATTTCCGATGTACCTAATATGCCTGATTTGCTTGATGTTAATGTGCTTAATGATCATGTTGACTATGTTATGCATGATAAATTTGATGTGAATTTGCCTAAGTATTATTGCGCTGATCTAAGTGATTGTTGTTTGTCTAGAGACAAATCTATATTAAGTAAATTATGCAGTTCCAATCTTATGTTGATTCACATTTGCTTCTTGTGCTTTTGTTTGAGGTAACTGATTTACAATTTGTTTTGGTTGTCAAATTTTTCATGAGACACTTGTTTGGTTTTATGGCATACTTTATGTATAAGGTTTGGTGTTGTTGCATGCTTTGTGTGTGTGAAGTAATTTTGGATACTAGTCGAGCGTATTATCGATCTTGAAAAGATTCCTTCTAAGCATAACCTAGTTGATTTAAACACCAAGTGTTTTCTTGTCAGGGCCGGCCCTGGGACAGGGCAGCCTGGGCTCCCGCCCAGGGCCCAATATGTTTATGGGAAACCAGCCCAATAATAGTCTATTATATATATATCATTACAGGAAAAAAAATGCAACGGCCAGTAACCTTTCATCTCCTCCTCTTTAATTATGCCACCGACTTTAGCTTCTTCCCATGACTCTCCTTCCAAATTCCAATGAGGTAGGCAACATTCAAATTATTTATAATTAAATTTGTTGATTATTTATAAAAACTTTCTCTATTTCTCTAATTATTATCTCCTAGTTCTTTTAATTATCTTCATTTTGCTTGAATCAACTACAAATCATCCACTTTTCAGTTATTGTACTGCAATTTCGGGTTTCAAACAGCGGTTTCCCACGAAATCATCTTCAATTATGGATCGATCAATGTGAGTTTTGATTTAATCATCTTTAGATCATAATATAGAATAATTATTTTGAAGTTAWCAGATTGTTTCCTTGTTTACTTGCAGATCTGTTTCATCCTTTTTTATTTTCATTTCTAATTYGTATTAGACTCTGTATCTGTGCATTTATATATCTAATTCGCATTACTAGCCTTTAAGTGATAATTTGTGTGTCTGGTTGGGATATAATTTGGATTCTTACACGAAAATAGAAGGATGCCTTTCAGCCCCACATCTTTCTGTATGTTTGAATTTTTTTGGTTCCAGGGGACTATTTTATTTAGGGTTGGATTAATTTGAATAAGCTTATGTAACCTACAGACATTAATTACAGCTTTTTTTCTTAAGGGGATTTCGCTAGAGTTTCTAAGGGAATTTCGCCGAAATTCCTTATTTATTTTCATTCCTTCGAGTTTACTCATGTTATGAATTTTAGTAGAATTTTGGTGCTGATTCAAAGATTTATTATTATAATAATTATTATTGTTGATTCAAAGATTTATTATTATTATTATTATTACTATTATTATTATTATTATTATTATTAGCAACTGTTTTTTTTACATTTTAATATACTAAAATTAATATTTAATACCTTTTTTTTCCTAGAGAGAGAGATCCCAGATAAGAGATTTTCACACTAAAATAACAAACGACCTTCTAAGGACAGTGACATGAAAATTTTCAACATTCGGGTCTCTTTTTTCCTATTACTTTTATTTTGTTTTTTTTTTTGTATATTTAGTAGGTTTGTGGTGGACCGGCGCCGGTGACTCTTTGATGCGGCTAAGAAATTCTTTGGAAATGAAAGCACTTGAACTTTTCAAGAGGTTGTTACCGTACCTTTTGCTAGTCAACCACCATTTATATCATGTATTTTTTTAAAAATTATTTATATTATCGAATCATTTTGTGAAAAAAGACCATGTATTTGTTATTATTTATCAATTAGTCGTTTTTATCATGTACTATCTTATCATTAAAAAAAATATTAGAAATATTATTTATAATTTATAATTATTCAGGACCGGCCCTGTTTCTTGTGCACATATTCTATACGTATTTGGATTTCTTGAACTTTGATATCTCTGATTTAGCCAACGGTGATAGGTATGTGTTGTTGCATGCATTGTGTACGTGTATTAATGTTGTCATATTGTGTACGTGGCGAAAAGAGAACAGACTGGTATTGGTTCTTGCTTTGCGGTTGTGTATAAGTGCAAGTACCTAGAAAGGCGATGATGAGATCATATGTTTTCTTGCGGCAAACCAAGGTGGCTATTTGTTGGTATTTGGTCCATTTGTTAGTACTCGTTTGATCCATCTTGGTTTGCTCATGAGGAGAACCCGCTAAACCTACGGGTCATTTTTATCCAAATATTCGGATCCCCTCCTAATTGATCTCAAACACCCATTTATGGGGTTTTAATCCCAGATTCACATCTATCTTTTTTCTGCCTCAACCTCAAATGTTAATTGAATTAGAACATTATTTCTTGTTTTTCTCTTTGTTGCAATATCTTGTCTCCCTCTTTGGCATCGCTCCCATTTCCTCTGTGATAATTATTTTTTGTGAGAGAGAGAGAGAGACCAGATATTACCTTTGTTACAATCATCCCCATTTATATGTGTGAGAGGGAACTCACAAGAATTTATCACTGTGAGCTAGAATTTCGGGATTGGGATCGAAGAAGGACAGGATGTCAATGATGATCAATTTAGTTTCTAGTAGGAGATAGCAAGATTAGATGTCCAAAAGAGATATTAGTGGTTGTTCAATTTCTTACATGTGAAAGGGACAACGTAAAAGAGATTTGAGCTGGTGTTTGTAACTGCCTCGCCTGTTCACCATCGCTCACCTCCTAAGGCCACTGCAGTGTTGTTCATTGGAGTTAGTCAATGGCACTGTTGTAATGCTCCTCAAACTCAATCGAAGATAAGTCATCTTCATGAAAACAATGGCATCTCTATTTTATTAAATTGGTTTGTCTTATTACATTGTATCTTCTCCTTGTCTTGATGTGCTGTTGCTTTCCATTTTATAGGTATTGTCCGGTGTAGGCTCACAGAAATACACACAATAAGTAATCGAAGAAACGAACGGACAACATAATTATATTATTATATTATCGATACAAGAGAAGGTTATTTGGTTTTGAGCTTGTGCAGAGTGCTCAGGACGAGAGGCAAACTTACTGGATGAACAAGTTGATCATGAGAAGCAGGTTCGGGTTGTGGTTCTTTGTTTCAGAAGAATCTTGTAATAGTGTAGGAATTTAAATTGAGATTTGGTATTACCTTCGCTTAAATGAATGGGTCAAACCCGGGATGTTTTTGGTAGGACACCTAATAGTGGTATAAGAGCATGACTGAGATTGTTCGCCAATCCAAGTAGTGTAAAGGTGTAGAAATTTAGAACATGTAGCTATCCCAACTATCGTTAAATACTATGAGGCCAAACGTAGGACGTAATTTATCATACACCTTGTTGAAGATTTTATTCTTGGCAATTATTCCTTATTTTATTTTGTAGTTATTTGTCTTTCTTGGGCTCAAAATATGTTAGGACGCTAGATTTGTTCCCTAGATTGTTTTTAGGATTTTATTCAGTTTCCTAGATTGAATTTAGAATTAGTTTACTTGTTTACCAGGATTATGATTCTTGTCTATTTAATACAAGAAGTACTCAAGTAATCTTGTTGAAATAGAGAACTTGAAGACAGCAAGGGGAACAAAGAGTCACGAACAGAACAAGAACACAAGCACGAGGAATATTTGAAGCCACCATACGAGATCCATACATATTTGAAGTTGCGTGACCAATGGAGAAAATCATCCTTTCGTGGCGACAAGTATTTTAGTATCATAGTGTTGATACTATTGTTTTCATATATTACTTTACTCCTTGTATTTGATCTTGAGCGAATTAAAGTAATATAGTTTTCGGGTTTGTATACCCAGTTCGTAAGAAAGTTTTCTTACGAACGAAATTTAAATTATTGTGTTCTTTTAGTTTTGATTTATTCCGCTACTTTTTATTTCCATTATGTTTGATGTTAGTTCTGGTGTTTTAACACTAGACTTAACATCGATTTACTGATACTTATTTAAATATCCATAGACCTACATGATTTACAGTTGGCATCTAGAGCGGGTTACTTGACGTACTAAGTATACTGATCCTTATTTCTGTAGGACGCTATGGATGCTCAAGGAAATCCGCGACCTCTGATCCTTACTGAAGAGAACTATTCTCTTTAGAGACAAAGGATGAGATGGCACATCAAGAATATTGGCACATCAAGAATATTGATGAACGAGCGTGGAGAACCATACTGGTTGGATGGGAAAAACCACGCATTACAGATATTGGCGATGGTACCATCATCAAGAAGGAAGAAGACTGGACGGCGGATGAACTAGCCTTTTCCAATTGGAACTCCAAGACCATAAACACTCTCTGTGGCTAAGTTGATTCAATCTACTATAAGGTGATCATAAAATGCGAGTCGGAAAAAGATGCATGGGATGCGTTGCAGAGGGTACATGAGGGTACTCACAGGTGTCAAGAAATCGAGACCGAGAATGTTGACTGCTACCTTTGAGTCAATGAGGATGGAAGAAAAAGAGTCCATCATGGACTATGCTATGAGACTCTCAGACATTGCCAACGAGTGTGATGAACTTGGTGAAGGTGTGACTAACTCACGTCTTGTGGGAAAGTTTCTAAGATCTATCTCAAAGAAACTCAACATCAAAGTGGTAGCTATTGAAGAAGCAAATGACACAGATGATTTAGAATTCTATGCGTTGGTATGCTCTCTCCAAACGTTTGAGATGGAACATCTTGGTTCCAACTCAAAAGAGAAAAATGTTGCTCTAACTTACGATGTTAACTCTGATGACGATAAAGATATTGATTGGAGAGAGCTACTAGAGAAGGTTGATGCTACCACACTTGGAGAAGAAGAAGTGTATCTTGTGTCTTAACGGTTTAACAAATACTTGAAGAGGAAAATCAATATTGGAGGATCGTATTCAAAATTAAAGCTAGAGACACCAACACCTAAAACATCTGGTCGTACACTTGCTAAATTATAGTCTTCACCTTCAGAATCCAGAACCTCTGGTTCCCCAAAGCCCTTGAATTAATTTCAATGTCACGGGTGCAAAGGTTGGGGACATTATAAAATAAATGTGCAAATACTCTATGGAATAAGAACTTGATTGCAAAAGAGTTCGATGAAGAGGACAGTGATTCAGACACTTCTAAAAATGATCCATATCTATTTGCTAACGTTGTGTGGGATGACGACATTCATGTTGGTAACACCAAAACAAACACTTGGTGCTTGAATGGAGAAGTTGAGGAAATACTTGACAAATACGAGAGGCTAAAATTGAGTATGACGAATTATTTGCAAGTTGGGGTAAACAGCTGCTCAGAGTCAAGGCTCTTACAATCAAGACGGACAAGCTGACTCATGAGAAGGATGATCAATTCAATATAATTGTCAGACTTGAGTTGTCAATCACTCGAAAAGATGCTGAGCTAGAACGTGTGAAGACTGATTTAAAGAAGATCCAAGAAACCCTCTCGAACATCAACAAGGGTAAGGCTAAGCTCGACAAAATTTTGGAATTAAGTATCCTTGATTCATCCAAACACGGGATCGGATATAAGCCTGATCAACAAATGATAGAATCAAGTCCAATGGTGGAGAAGATCAAACATCACAAGAAGAGAAGAAGACAATACATGTGTCAACACTGTGGTGGACGTGGTCAAATCCGACCATTCTGCTGGAAGATTGTTGGCAAACAAAATTAGTTTAAAAGGTCAAAGCTGACTGCTGAGTCCCGTGATAGTTTTCATGTTCCTAACACCAAAACCAACACTAGATTCAAACAGGTCTTGGTCAAAAAGAATGAGATCCAATACAACATGATCTATTCATCTCTGAAATCCCACATTCCTAGAGCTTGGTACTTTGATAGTGGATGCTCTAAACACATGACTTGATCGGAAGATCTACTTTCAAACATTGTCAAGTTTCAAGGAGGAAAAGTGAAGTACGGTGGAGGAGAAAATGGCCAAATCATTGGCCAAGGAACCCTTCATATTTTTAGTATTGCAAAGCTTGAAAATGTATTGCTTGTTAAAAGCTTAACTGCGAATTTGATAAGTATTAGCCAACTATGCAATGGTTGGTTCAGTGTAAAGTTCACTCATAAAAAGTGCAAAGATTATGACGAGGGCAATGCTTGTATTCTTACTGGTCAGAGGACTTCTGACAATTGCTACCAAATCAATGATGATTTGTTCTGCAAGCTATCTCAATTGAGTGATGCCGAGGTGTGGCATCAAAAGCTCGGACGTGTCAACTACAAGATGTTTGAAATATTGGCCAAAAAGGAAGCAGTGAATGGTCTTCCTAAACTCAACACTAAAATCATTCCGGTTTGCGAAGCATGTCAGAAAGGAAAGCAGGTCAGGGTATCTCATCCAAATGTGCAAAGTCTCACTACATCAAATTATTTCGAACTTCTTCATATGGATCTTATGGATCCACTTGAAGTAGAAAGCCTTGGTGGTAATAGGTATGTACTTATTGTAGATGGTTTTTCTCATTTTACATGGGTAGAATTTTTAAAAGAAAAATCTGAGTCTTTTGAAGTGTTTAGTAAACTTATGAAAAAGTTGTGTGTTCGCTTTGGTGTGAATATAGGTAAAATAAGGTCAGACCATGTAAAAGAGTTTTAAAATGTGTCTTTTTGAATTATTGTTCCAAGGTAGGTATAACCCATGAATTCTCATCACCCATCACCCCCAACAAAATGGGATAGTCGAACGCAAAAATAGATCACTTTTAGAAATGACTAGGACTATGCTTATTTCAAATGGTATAGCAGAACCTGTTTTGGGGGAAGCAATGAACACTGCATGCCACATAATTAATAGGGCGTATTTCAGACCTAGGTCATCTGTTACTCACTATGAGTTGTTGTTGGGCAAAAGGCCAAATTTGAGTTATTTTCATATTTTTGGGTGTATTTGTTATGTGCTGAATGATAGGAATCATCTTGCAAAACTTGATTCAAAGAGTGATAAATGTATTTTCATGGGATATTCTCGAAATATTCATGCATATAGACTGTATAATCTTAGAACATGTTGAATGATTGAGTCAGTAAATGTTAAATTTGATGATATGATTAGCGGTGTTAAACCTGCTGAGGACAATGATCTTGTTTATGATCAGAATCCTCAAGAAAATGTTACGGTTGGTATAGATGAAACTGTGGGTGAAGAAACTGAAGATGCAGATGGTGACGGTATTGATGACTTGACACCAACTCAGGTTGCTCTAAAATCAGACTCAGACTCGGATGAGGAAGATTCAACTGATCAAATTGACTTACATATACCCTCGAGAATTCAGAGGAGCCATTCTACAAGACAAATCATTGGAGATCTTGATGAAAGAAGTACAAGCGACAAATAATTTTCAGAGAGATGGTAAGGTTTACTTGCTTACCTACCAACTGTTCTCAAATTTGAGAATCTTTGTATCTTTCTAAAACAGAGCCAAAGCGTGTAGAGGATGCTCTTAAAGATGAGTTTTTGATAAATTACATGCAAGAAGAGTTGGATCGAATCGCTAAGAATGATGTTTGGGACTTAGTTTCTCGTCCAGAAAACTCACATCTTACAGGTACAAAGTGGATCTTCAAGAATAAAATAGACGAGGCAGGCAATATTGTAAGAAACAAGGCATAACTGGTTGCAAAAGGATACACTCAAATTGAGGGTATTGATTTTGATGAGACGTTTGCTCCAGTTGCTCATATTGAATCGGTAAGACTCTTACTTGTTGTTGCATACTATATGAAAATGTCTCTGCATCAAATGGACATAAAATGTGCTTTTCTTAATGGAGTTTTAAGTGAAGAAGTATATGTTGAGAAACCTAAAGGATTTGTTGATTCCCACAAACCAGATTTTGTTTTAAAATTCAAAAAGGCGTTATATGGTTTAAAGCAAGCTCCTAGAGCTTGGTACGAAAGATTGACTAAGAACTTACTTTTCTTAAATATTAAACGTGGAGAATTTGACAAAACCTTATTTCTCCTTAAATCGAATAAGAACATTTTAATTGTCCAAATTTATGTGGATGATATAATCTTTGGATCCACTAACGAGCAGATGATGAGTGAGTTTATCACGAGAATGTCTGGCACATTTGAGATGAGTATGGAGGGTAACCTCTCTTACTTTCATGGTTTTCAAATTAAACAGTTGGATGAAGGTATTTTTGTCTCGCAGTCCAAATATGCTAAGAATCTTGTTAAGAAATTTGGGTTAGAGAATGATACGCATAAGAAAACACCATTAGGAAAAACCATGAAATTATCCATAGATGATATTGGAATTAGTGTTGATAACACCTTGTATAGGAGCATGATAGGGAGTCTCTTATACTTGATAGCTAGCAGGCCTAATATTATGTATAGCGTGTGTCTATGTGCTAGGTACCGGTCGAATCCTAGAGAATCATATTTAATAGCTATTAAATGAATAATTAGGTACGTAGCTGGTACAAGTGATTTGAGTGTTTTGTATACTAAGGATACTAATTTGCACGTTTTTGTACATATTTTTGTTAACTTTATGTGTCACGTTTGCATGTGTTTTGCTTGCATTTACGGGTATTGGGAGTCGATTTGGCCTATTTTGTTATTTTTAGGTTATTCTAGTATTTGCACGGTTTTTATTATGTTTTCATAGTTTTTCACTCATTTTTATATTTTTGGCCGTAGAATGACCAAGCGGGACCCACGCACATTTGGGGCATTCCATCCGACTCGCTATGAAATGGAAAAGTGAAGACAAGCAAGGGAACATAGCGCGAACAAGAAACGACAACCGTCGGACGACTGGAGCGGAAAATGAGAAAACCAAGCCGGGAGCAGCCATGCCAGTCGATCGACTGGCATGCACTCGATCAACTGCTAGTCCATCCGATCGACTGACCCAACACAAATCGATTGCTCGACGGAAAATTTGTCCATTGAAGGATGAAGCAGTTGATAGACTGAGTCGCATAAAACTTCGTAAGTTTTGGCTCATTTTGAACTTTTTGCCCCTGCGACTTGATATATATATATCGATCCCAGCCCTTTCACCACCAACATTATCCTTCCTTGGTTGATTTTTGAATGCCTTCAATATCTTCCAAGCTTTTAATATTCCATTGCTTTAAAACCCTAGATTATAATATTCGTAGCAAGTGTTGGAGAGGGTGACACCTCCTTCATTTGTGTTTCTTGTTGTGTTGAAGATTTGATTTATCCTTTGAAGGTTGTAGCTAACTTGAAGCTTTTGTGTTGAATGCAAAATTGGTAGTAATCTTTCTCTTTTATGTTGTGTGTTATTCTTGTGTTTTTCCAATTGCTTTTGTGTTGGTTGGTCAATTTGTAGTTCATGTTGTTTTTCATTGCATTCCAAGCTCTCAGCTTAATGTTCTAGACTTTTTAACTTCTTCTTGCATAAAACTCCATTGAAGCCCTCTTTGAAGCTTTTTACTCATTTTGTTCAAACAAACCTTGGGTCTTTAAAAGGCATATGGATCTTTCTTTTTCAATCAATTTGACTTCTTTAAAAATTTAAAGCTCTTTGACTCTTTAAAGTTTGAAGCTTTGTTTTTTCCCTCCATTTTCCCTTTTAACTTGCAAGCTTTCTTTAATTTAGTGGTTTTAATTTACTTAAGGTTTTAAATTAGTGTTTAATTAATTCCCTCGAAATTAGTCTTTTTCAAGCAAGCTTTAATTATTCATTCCCCTTTGCTTTAATTAGTGTTTTCAAGTTTTCATTTCAATTCAAGATTTTGTATAAAAAACTCAAACCCAAAACAAATGAATATTTCTTCCGTAGAGTAGATTAGTTTAATCGAGATATACAAGAGATTAAGCAAAAACACCGACTGCCAATAATATCTATTCTCGAGAGATACGACTCGGAAATAACTCACCGCTCTACAATCAACTCCGTACTATTTCAGAGACGATTTCTAAAACTAGAGGGTTAAGAAATGTTCAATCAAATTTTAGCGCCATTGCCGGGGATAGATTAAGGATAATGGTGTTCTTAATTACTCTTCTTGTTATCTTAGTTAGTAGTTAGGTTAGATTAGTGTTTTACATTTGATACCCATAATCCTTTGTTGCGTGTTATGTATGTAAGGTAGGCAATCGCTTGGACGAGAGTTGGCCCCACTTTTGCCAAATCCTGAGAGGTTGAGAAGAGACATAATTGCCATGAGAAATCAAGACACGTTCGACGCCCCGCCTTTTCAACCTTTACCCCCGGTGATAGAAAATCGAATGATGACCAATTCATTCGAGAATCCAACGCCGCCCGCCAACGCCCACGACAATCAAGGTATGCCGCCACCTAAAGCATCGACTAGGCCTACATCATTACCTGCACGACCCTTATTCTACATCCCGTGCTCGTGTGCCGACACCCGATCCACAACTCCAAGTATCGCCGCGCTCGGATCCATCGTCACATGGAACCTAATTCCACGGCCCGCACTCCCAAGGCCCGATCATCAATGGCCCGTCATATCAATTTCAACCTCAATTCCAAGCGTCGATGCCACATTACCAAGGGCCACACTTCAACGCTCCTCATATCCAAGAGCCTCGATCACCACATCCGATCGGTCCCGTGCCCTGATTCTGAAATCTGAATCCTCAAGACACTCCACGAGCGCCCGCCGTTAATGAGAATCCGTATGTCGTGCAAGATCTGGGTGGCCATCCTTTGCCACTCCCGATGGAGGCCCTAAAAATAGCGTCAAGGAGGTGTTGATACCGTACATGGGAGACTTTTCCTCGTGCATTCGATTAAGCGCTGAGACCCTCGAGCACGACTTGCGGCCAATTGATCTCAACCGACTCCTGTCTTTTCATGGACTACCGCAAGAGGATGCTCTCCAATTCCTTCGTATCTTCTACTACTTCGTGTCGAGTTTTTCGCGCCAAGGGATCCATATCGATCAAATCAACATGAGGTGCTTCCCGTATACGATGAAGGATAAGGCGGTCGATTGGCTTATGACATTACCGGCTGATTCCTTCACCAATTGGGACATGGTGACCAAGAGGTTCATGGAGGAGTATTACTCCCAAGACAAGATAGCCAACTTTCGAGCAAATATTGATTCGTTCCGTCAAGCAAGCGACGAGATCTTCTACGAATCATGGGAGAGTTTCAAGGGTTATCTTACCAAGTGCCCTCATCATCTGTTCACCGGCGATTTCTTGAACCAATTTTTTCAAAATGGCTTGATGTTTGCGTCTAAACGCATGGTGAACAACGCCGCAGGAGGGAAACTTGTCGGCCGATCGACGAGGGAATTATATGACATTTTCATGAATATGGCCGCGGACGATCATCAAATGAGTAAGTTGGAGCGAAAGGAGCAAGTGAAAGAAGTATCGACGAAGGATGAGCCCGAGTGGGCCCGTAAGATTACCGACCTTGAGAGTCAAGTGGCTTCTTTCCCCAAGCCTTACTCGGGATCAATGGAGTCGTGCTCCACGTGCGACATCTCGGGTCATGGAGCTAATGTGTGCCCGAAGGTTTATGGGCAATCGAGCGAGTTCGATGAGCAAGTGTTTGCGGTTCAAGGCTACCAAGCCCAACAAAGTGGGACCCAACGGCCCAACGATTCATATTGGTGGAGGAACCACCCTAAATTTAGGTGGAGGGACACGTCCAATGCTGAAAATCCACCGGGGCCTCCGATGCAACAACCACGGCCTCAAGCCCTGTTCAATGCACGACCACCACCGTTTTCGCTTTTTCAAGCGCCATTTCTGGACCCTCAAGATCATTCGACATCATACAGGAGGAGAAACAAAACCCGTGATTTTGTTGGCCTGATTGATCATAGAGGAAAATAACTTGGAGGGTGTGCCCCCGGCAGAATCTTAATCAATGAGGGATAGTCGAGCAAACGACTTTAAACAAACGCGCTACATGGGAGGCAACCCATGATTTTCTAACCCCCTTTCTTATTTTTCTTTTTATTTTTCGTCTATGTTTTCTTCATTAACATTAACTAATGTTTTTTGGTTTATGTATATGCAATCATGGAGGTTTGGGAAAGAAGGAGATCAGAAATGTAAAAACGGCTGCAGCATAGCAGTCGATCAACTCGAGACTAGTCGATCGACTAGTTTGCAGTCGGTCGACTGCAAGATCGACTGAAATGGTTTGAATCAACTGAAGAACAGTAGCTTCCGAGTTTTGCAAGGATCATTCGATCGACTGGTTGTCGATCGACTGACCAATCGACTGCTATGAGCAAAAACGATTGAAGGATAGTAGCCCCCGAGTTTTGCAAGGAGCATTCGATCGACAGACCGTCAGTCGATCGACTAAAAGTCAATCGATCTACTGCCCCACTGATGCGGAACCAACATGACTTTTTTAAAGGCAGTCGATCCTCTCTCTCTTTTCCACATAATCGATTGCGAGAAAAACAAAAAAAAGGGAAAGAAAGAAGCGAAACGAAAAGAGAGAAGGAGAGAAACCCAACTCATTTTTTCCGGTGATCATTTTCCCAATTTCACATAATTACACAGAAATCCCAACACTCGTTCTTGATTTCTTTATTTCTAAACATTTTGACACAAAGGGGAAGGGGTTGCAATTCAGGTTTAAATTCCAGTTACGAGCCCATTCATTGAGGTAATTTGCTAGAACCGCATTCTCGAAACATTATTTTGATGATTGGTTGAGTTTGGGGGAGCTTGGGTTTCAAATTTTATTCAAATCCCTTATTCAAAACCTATGCCCACCAAGTGCTCGATGAAATGACTCAATGAACCTTTTTGACTAAAATTCCCTCTTTCTCACATTATATCCATTCTTTTTGATTGTCGGAACCTTTAGACACAACCATCATTTTTCTTCATGTTCACTTTCAAACCATTTCCATGGACGACTATTTCGATGACGATATCCCCTATCCCAACATCGCGGACACCTATGGCTCCCCCTTCCCCATTCATTCGGAAGCTGAGGGGGAACTCTATAAAAACCTCTCCCTATGGAACTTCGCCATTCCATGCTTCTTCAACCCCGATCTTCTCAACAAGTTGATGGCAAATGGGAACTACGAGGGATTTGGGGATCGGATGCTCCAATACATCGATGACTTGAGCGGTCACCAATTTGCATCCCTCCGGGCACCGGCCTACTGAGAGCTGATGCTTGAGTTCTTCACTAACTACCGTGGCCGCGAGGCCACGGAATTCACCGTTTGGTTTGGAGGAAGCACGCATCGGATCACTCAAGAGGTTCTCCAAGCGGTGCTCGAGCTTAATTTCCAAGAGGTGTGGGACGAGCGGCCACGCGAATTTGCCTCGACGTAATTTTAGGCGGGTATCACGGGCGGACGTGGTACCTCTCAGTTTCAGGCTTCGGGAATAACTGACTTAGCGTTGTTGGGGGCATATAAGTTATTTGCCCACGTCTTGATGGATAAGCACGAGAGCACTAATTTCACCCAAGACGAGGTATACGTGCTTTGGTGTTTGAACCGCGAGCATCAGTTCCACATTTATCCCTCTCTCTGCGCTAGGATTCTTGGGATTCAGAAAATTAGGGGCAGAAGTGTCGCTCAGGTCAGAATGGGGCCCATGATCACTTTGATCACCCGTAACTTCATTTTTGATCACGAGGCAGCTAACATGGAAATGATCGAACTTTTGGAGTTGGGTTGGACATGGCCTAAGATCCCGGTGAACCCACGACGCCATCGCTGCCGTAGCCATGAACAAGAAGAAGAAGATGAATATGAACGACGCACAATGAAGGCGTCGAGGGCGATGAAGCCCCGAACACCAGTTCGAGCACGCATTTTGGGGTAAGCACAAGCCACGCAACAATCCCGCATCGAGAAGGAGACCCAAGAACCGGATCGGGTCACGACATGAGTTGGAGTGAGTTCCAATGGAAATTTTTTTCACATTTCGATCGGCTCGACGTGGGGCAAGCAAGGACCGACCGGGCACACCGCGCCCTACATAGACGCCTTTTGTTGGTCAAGATCCGATTGCATCGAGATGAGGAAGAGGGTGAAGAATGCGATGAGGAAGAGGAGTAGGAAAATGAGGACGAGGAACAAGATGAGGAAGAGGAAGATGAGGATGGAAACCTCAACCCCCGACGTAGGAGACATCACTAATTCTCCTAAATATCCTTATTAATTATTTTAATAAGTTTGTGTTTTGTTTTTGTTTATTGTTCGATTATGTTCTTTTATTTCTCACCTCAAATTTCTTAAAATTCAAAAGAGAATATATATTAAAAAATAATAATAATAATAATAATAACAACTTTTGTATATAGTGTGCTTATGTTTCTTATTTCTCTTTTATTCCTCCTTCCTTTTTTTTAAAAAATAAAATAAAAAAATCAGAAAAGAAAATCCAAACAAAATAGAAATTTCAAAAACTCAAAAAGATTTTCACTTTTTGTAAATAGTTTATTTTTGAAACCCCCTGTTTATTCATTTCGTGTAGATCTCTTATCTCGAATCCCGGAGAGGACACATGCGCGACCTTGTCATCGGAAGTTTGGAAATAGAGTCGTTCTCTTTTCCCTTACACTTTTTTACCTTTTTTCTAACTTAATTTGCAATGTGGACATTGCTAGGTTTTAAGTGTGGGGTGGTGGTTAGAGTTCGCCTTAGGTTTTTAAGTTGTTTGTATGCTTACATGTGATAATTCGAGTAGTGTGTGTGTTATTTTTGCTTGGAACCTTGGCGAATTGACGCGGTTTTGATGATTTGGTTAGGAAGTTTAGATTTTCGATCGGATGTAGTGGACTTAGGTAGCTTAACTTGTTGGAAACTTTGTTCGCCTTTAGCTTCGTGCTATCCTTGAGCTCAATTTATAACTAGTGCCTCAACTAGCCTCGTCATCAAACACTCTCTATAAGACTTTTGTTTTGTATTTTGGAATCGTCAACTGCTCCATGTGCTCAATTGAGAATATTGTAAGTTGCTAGTAGCAACGAGTGATCGGAGCCATTGAATTCTCCTTGTATTGTGTATACCAAAAAAAAAGAAAAGAGAAAATAACAAAAATAAAAAATGGTGAAATAAAAAAAATGATGAATAATCAAGGATACGTTATAAATACTTGAAGTTATTATGTAATAAACATGCAACTCTTGCACATTCCTTTTTTTCATTTTTAGATTTTGATTGTTAAAGAGAGTTGTAGATGTTGGGCTAGTAGGTAGCCGATTAAGTGTTCGAGCGTGGATATACCTTAGCCGGGGCAAGGACGAGGGGACCGACTTGGAGGGTTACCAATTACTTTTAGATTCCTGGAGTCGATCTAAACTTTCTATGTCAATGTATCTTTATCGTCATTTTCGATCAAGCTAACAAGCATTGTAGCATGCGACGTCTCGAATTAGATTAATTGTGCATTAGTTTAGGATCATTCGGGGTTAGTTTTTTAATTCTAGATTAAATTTTATTGAGGACAAGCAATCATTCTAAGTGTGGGGTGGTTGACTTGCACATTTTTGTACGTGTTTTGTTAATTTTTGTGTCGCATTTCCATGTGTTTTTCTTTCATTACGGGTATTATGAGTCAATTAGGCCTATTTTGTTAGTTTTAGGTTTTTGTAGGATTTGCGCGATTTTTTATTACGTTTTCGTAGTTTTTCACTCGTTTTTATATTTTTAGTCGTAGAATGACCAAGCGGGACCCGCGCACATTTGTGGCATTCCACATAACTCGCTATGGAACAAAAAAGCGAAGACAAGCAAGGGAACATAGCGCGAACAATGAACAACAACCGGTAGACGGCTGGAGCGGAAAATGAGAAAACCGAGTCGGGAGCAACAATGCCAGTCGATCAACTAGCATTCAGTCGATCGACTGCTAGTCCAGCCGATCGACTAACACAGCACAAATTTACTGCTCGGCTAAAAATTTGGCCATTTGAGGATGAAGCAGTCGATCGACAAGTTCCCATCGAACGACTGGTACTTAGTCGATCGATTGAGTCGCAGAAAATTTTGTAATTTTTGGCCCATTTTGACTATATTTCCCAGCCCTTTCACCACCAACCTTATCCTTCCTAGGTTGATTTTTTAACTCCTTAAATATCTTCCAAGATTTTACTATTCCATTTCCTTAAAACCCTAGATTATAATCCTTAGTTTAGTCTAGTTAGTTTTAGTTAGTTTTTCTTAGCAAGTGTTGGAGAGGGCGACACCTCCTTCATTAGTGGTTCTTGTTGTGTTGAAAATTTGATTTATTCTTCGAAGGTTGTAGCTAACTTGAAGACTTTGTGTTAAATACAAAATTGGTAGTAATCTTTCTCTTTTATGTTGTGTGTTATTCTTGTGTTATTTTAATTGCTTTTGTGTTAGTTGGTCAATTTGTAGTTCAAGTTGTTTTTCATTGCATTCCAAGCTCTCAGCTTAATGTCATAAAACTCCATTGAAGCCCTCTTTGAAGCTTTTTACTCCTTTTGTTCAAACAAACCTTGGGTCTTTGAAAGGCATATGGGACTTTCTTTTTCAATCAATTTGACTTCTTTAAAAATTTAATGCTCTTTGACTCCTTAAAGCTTTAAGCTTTATTTTTTTCCCTCCATTTTCCCTTTTAACTTGCAAGCTTTAGTTAATTTAGTAGTTTTAATTTACTTAAGGTTTTTAATTAGTGTTTAATTAATTTCCTCGAAATTAGTCTTTTTCAAGCAAGCTTTAATTATTCATTCCCCTTTGCTTTAATTAATGGTTTCAAGTTTTCATTTCAATTCAAGCTTTAGTATGAAAAAGTTCAAACCCAAAACATATGACTATTGCTTTCGTAGAGTAGATTAGTTTAATCGAGATTAAGTAAAAATACTGATTTTCAATAATATCTATCCTCGAGAGACACGACTCGGAAATAACTCACCGCTCTACAATCAACTCCGTACTATTGCGGAGACGATTTCTGAAACTAGATTATTAAGAAATCTTCGATCAGATACGAGTACTGAAATTATGGGATATACGGACTCGAATTGGGCTGGGGATGTTGTGGATAAGAAGAGTACCATTGGGGGTTGTTTTTTCTTGGGTAATAACCTTATCTCATGGTATAGTAAAAAGCAAAACTTCATTTCTCGTTCTACAACTGAAGCCGAGTATATTTCAGCTGGAAGTGCTTGCACACTGTTTCTTTGGATGAACCAAATGATAGAGGACTACGATCTACATAGTTGAATTTCGACTGTGCTCTGTGATAATTCCAGTGCCATTGATATCTTGAAAAATTTGGTCCAGCACTCACGAATCACACACATTGACATAAGTTACCACTTTATTCATGACTTCATTGAGAGAAAGATAGTTAGTCTTGAGCATAGAAGAACTAATAATAAGTTTGATGATATCTTCACAAAGGCATTAGATATAGAGACATTCTCTCATTTGAGAAGAGATCTCGAAATGTGCATTGTTTAAGTCAGTGTTAGTTTTGATGTCATGACACCTAAACTATCATTAGTCGTGACATCTGTAAATCTTTTCATGCATTTTTTTCTTTTTCATACACATCCTAAATGCATTAGGTCTGATTGAAGTGCATGAAGGTCATGTGTTGTAATAAAAAGTGGTGGCAAAAATACTAACCTCTTTGTTTGGGTGATTGTGAAACATTCCAGGAGAAACTGGTTTTTTCCCAGGTCCAAAAACAAGGGGTGTTAATTTTTCTAGAAATTTCTAAAGATAAGTAAGTTTGTTTTTAAAAGATTACTAAAAAGATAATGAATACCTGGATAAAGTCCAATCTTTAATTTTCACCTCCTTAAGTGATTTTGACGTAGTCATTAACTCGGGTTAAGGGGTCTATTTTCATTGACTTCACCTGGAGCAATGTTAGTTATAATGTCATAACATAAAAGCAACACTAATCATGTCACTTAAATATTTTGTTGTATTTTTTAATTTGTAGGTCATAATTTTTAAACATCAATTAGAATATTCATACTTTGTGAAGATGCCATCTTGCTGTGTGTTTCAATTGCTTGTGCTTGTATCTTTTCCTTAATTCTCTTGATCATGTTATGAATTTTGCTAACAAAGTATTTCAGTGGCGTTAAAATCTATGGATTGGACCAGCAATATGGGGTTAATTTGGAAAGTGAAAAATTACTTTGCAAAGAACTCATTCAAGTATGTTGATGGTTTTTTAATCTTGCTCTATCTCGGTTTTATATGTAACTGAGATTTGTGATTTTAATTCCAAAAAGGAGTTAATGGTTCAATTAGACTTGAAATCGTGTGTCTTATTTTGAGAAGGAGTGAGGATATTTAATTTAGAAAAGAAATCTTTTTGGGTGGTAAAATAGGTAGTTGTGATAGTGGGGGGCTATTTTTTTGGTTTATTTTTATTCACCCGGTTCCTTCCCTACAATGGTCATATTTACCCCAATTGAAAAGCTAGAGATTCTTACCTTCATATCTCTCTCAATTCTACTGCCAACAGCACACAAAACTCTAACGACATAATATTTTATTTCTAGATTTTACTCTTCTTTGTGATTTCTTCCAAATTCCTTGCAGGACATCGAACTCCTCGTCGTCTAGCAAACTTTCAGAGATTCCAGCGGGCTGGCGGCGCCCCACCGGTGAACAGGGTCTGGTGAATTTGCCAAGATACTCTGCCGCATCACTAATTGCAACTCCTACTACCGGTCCGTCATCAGCCACTGCACAGGGCTTGGTTCCTGTTGCCACTGCTACCGACGCCATCCCGGCCGCTCAGCTCGCCTCCGGGTAGATGGGCAATGAAATCGATGTATACAATCCGCATCATTCATTGCCAACACTTTTGGGCCAGTCGGTAATCTAACTCCGAGAAAATCACGCTGACTTTGAAATATTCCCACTACTGTAGAACAACTATTTAAAGGCGGTTATTTTTTAGTTTTAACGGCAGTTTTGGAACCGCCCTTAAATCCACCAGCGTAAATTTTTACGGCGGTTGTTCTAAAATCGCCGTAGAAAGTGAGGAAATCGGGTCAGAAATCCAATTTACGGGCAAAATTCGAATTTTAGGTCAGAAATGGACTAAATGTGCGATTTCTTTTAAATTAGTGGAC
>BMAC01000160.1:431839-442670 GCA_014905375.1 Phtheirospermum japonicum
ATTTTTACGGCGGTTTTTTTTGAAGCGCTGTAGAAAATGATGCTTTTACGGCGGTTTAAGAACCGCCGTAAAAATCAACGGCGGTACATTCTACGGCGGTTTCAAAGAAAACCGCCGTAGAAAGTGTAACTTTTTACGGTGCTTCTTTAATAATACCTTGTAGAAAGTAGAAGTTCAATCTTTTTAGAATGGACATTTTACGGAGGTTTTTGAAAATTACCTTCTAGAAAGTATATTTTCCAGAACGAACTTTCAAAAGTACCTTCTAGAAAGTAGTAAATGAATTTAAAAAAAAAAAAGAAATGAAAGCAGGTGCACCAAAAAAAGCTCAAACATTAACAAAACTTCGAACTTAACGTTATAACCAAAATTTTCTCTAATAACTATATAACTAGAGAGCTAATAACTATTTACATAAAACTGCATTCCAATTCCAAACCCTATACCTCTGTCTACATGTAATAAATTATTAATATAGTAAAATAAAATAAGTGTATATACAAATGGCCAAAATGTAGAATTAGTCCACTAACTTAGGGCAGTTGGGGATTTTAGTCCACCGAATACACGGGTGGCGATTTTAGTCCACTAATTTAAAAGAAATCGCACATTTAGTCCATTTCTGACCTAAAATCGCCACCCATCCCATGTTGGCCGGTCAAAATCCCCAAAAATTGGGTCAAAATCCAATTTCCGGCCAAAATTCAAATTTCAGGTCAGAAACGGACTAAATGTGCGATTTCTTTCAAATTAGTGGACTAAAATCGCCACCCGTGTATTCGGTGGACTAAAATCCCCAACTGCCCTAAGTTAGTGGACTAATTCTGCATTTTGGCCTATACAAAATAACACATGTGGTAAAAATCAGTCATCTTATAATTAATAATGCAATAACAACTTCGTTACTTGAAGCTTACGTTGCGGATATTTCCTCTAAGCGTCTCAATGTTGCTTCACATTTTATTCTCATTTCTTCTTATCATGCTTCGTCTTCTTCGAATTCGAGTGAACATTCATCAAAGAGATCGGGGTCCACATCCGAGAATATTTTGCGGACATCGAATGTTAGGCTCTGCACTGTTTGATTCCAGTGGTTTCTTGAATTCCTCTCCAATGCAGAGAAGATAAATGGCAGTATAACTTTTCGGTTTTGTTTGATCAGGTTCCCGATGTGATCGTTGTTCCACAAAAATGGAGCCCTTTCCACCTGTTCGACACAAGAATTAAATAAAATAACCCAAATCTTATCTAAATATAGTAATTATTATAATTAACTTTGAATCCAAAGAGAAATATAATTAATTTGATTCATCATATCACCTCGTACGACAACATTCTGCAGATTTAAAATGATGAGATGCAAATCCAACAATCTGTATTTCGCATTTCCTTTTTAAACCAGACTCATCCAAACAATTTTTGATATATAGTGCAGTAGCTTACCTTTTATTTCTCACACACACACACAAAAAGAAAAAGTGAAATGCTATTAATTAGACACTATTAATTAGCCGAGATGATATATATATATATACACACACACATATATGATGTAATAATAATGACAATGATAATATACAGTGACTAGAGACAAACATAATAATGAATATGCAAAGATATTTCATTCTTTTGACTAATTAATGTGGTGTAAAATTCAGCCAATATATCTAAAACCATCACTATCATATATATGATAAGAAATTAATTACATATATGGAATAGTAATACAATATTGTCATTATTATCTATTTTATTTTAATAACTTACTTAATGACATGATTTCTTGAATATGTTCTTCAACTTAATCTACAAACTAATCCCATTGATTTACAACCTTGTTCTTGCGATGCTATGGCACCACCCGGAGAACGTCGAACTTGAAAAAGTTGAAGTTGTTCACTACTGCGCTACTGTAAGATTTTTTAGTTTTTTTTAACTAATGGATGTATTTTATTTAATAATAATTGCACTAAAATCCTCAAGGGTATTTACGTAATTAACACATTACATATACTACTAGGGGTCCAAGCCGTGGAGGTACACCGGGCAAGAAGCTAACATGGACAGTGAAGACATCAAAATGCTGGTCAAGAAATGGTGGGACGTTTACGACGATGCATCCCTGGACTACAAGCCCAAAGACGATGAGCCATTCTCGAGGCCCGCAATCATGGCTACCTTGCCTGAGCCTGCAGTCTCATATGTCCCGGCCCTTTCGGCTGCTTAATTGATTAAGAATGGTGAAGAAGCAAATTAAGGAGTTCGTGTCGGCAAATTTATGCAACGTAACTCCGTTTTTTTTTCCTAATGACTACTTTTCTTTTTTTCTAATTTTAAAAATATGCATAAGCTTGGTTCTGTTTGATATCCACTTATGTACTTGGTAGTAAAAACGCACAATCGTCCGTTCTACTGCGATTATTATCAAAGTTACTTATTAATTAATTATATATACGCGATGTATTTTCTAAATTCAATGATTGCACGTTTCCTATGATATATATTTAACCACAAAAAATAAATATCCAAACAATCAAACACATAACCAACCACAGGTACCAACACTATACATCAAAGAACAAAAACTAATTAATTTAATGATATCCATATCATATGCTGCCATATAAACCCCTGATTCCACTAAATGGCGTAAGCTGATATCCACACCACATATAATCTTAAAACAAATCAAGGAACAACCAGATATAGACGTGCCCAAAAATAGATAACAATTTGAACGAGAATTATAAAAAAAGTAAACTCGACAGTTTGTCATAGAACCAACCTGAAAAATGCGAACTGCTCATGCATCGGCCAATCTGACGGAACAAAGGAACCATACAACGTTGGAACTCAGGTGGATGAGTCACTTCCATATGCTGAGAAAAGGTTTATGCTCTGCAGCAAGAAAAGGCCATATACAGTGGACATGCTCATGTATTCCTGACAAAGGTAACAAACTAGATCCCTAAATCCAAGCCATCATCATTTTGTTCTGGAAATAGATACACCAAACCAAACACCAAGAATCCTGTGTAGCAATTAATGAGTGAATATCCTTGTAAATTATCCAACTAAGTAAATATAAGCATACAAACAATTCAGATTAAACCTAGATGGAATCTTGGTGAAATAAATGAGGCTTGATTCACCATACAAATCTTGAAACTGATGCTATACATAGTAAATACTTAGATAAAAAATATTTTTTATTAAGTAAAATGAGATTAAATTTCTAGTAATTTTAAAACAGTTCCAGAACAACAACCAATTAATTCAGAATCAAACGAAATAAATAAAAATAATCACGATGAACTAGGATTTGAACTTGAAACACAATAAAGCAAAACCTAACAAAGAAGCTTATCTAAGTATACAAATATGTTTCATCAAGTAAAATGAGATTAAATTTCTGGAAATTTTAAAATAGGTCCAGAACAACAGCCAATTAATTCAGAATCAAACCAAATAAATATAATCACGTTGAACTAGGATCTGAACTCATAAAACCTAACAACGAAGAGAAAGTCCTCCGGAATCCCAAAAAAACGATAATCAAGCAAAAACCACGCGGAAAATCGAATAATGCAAATTAAATTAAAGGAACGAGCAGATCGTAGATGGCAGGCACTTACTAAATCCATCATCAATGCGGTAATTGAAGGTGTGACCATCGCAGTTGTAGATTATTGTTGGTAGCGGGGAGTTTCTGGACGCACTGCGCGGCGATTCCGGTGAAGTTACCGGTGAACTCAGTGTACTCGGCCAGGATCACAGTCCCACGCACCACGAAGCTTCAAGGGCCTGAAAGACTTCGGCCCGGCTCGCGTTAACGGGGTGCGGGATTGGGTCATCCATGGTGGAATTTATGGTGTAAAATGAAATGAAGGGACGGTGAATCACAGATTTGGTTCTCTGAAACCCTAATTTTAGGGTTTTGCAATTCGACGAAGGGATTGAGTGAGAGTATGAATCGGCAAGGGGGTTTGTGAATTTTGAGGGAGATGATTGAGGGTTCGAGTAGGTTTTCGGTGCAGAGAAGCAGAGTAGAGATTTTATTTATTTTCATAAATATTTTTCTTTAATGGTTTCTATTTTCTTATAAATTTTTATTTATTTTTTCTTTTTATTTTTGTATTTATGACGTGGCGAATACAGATCGTCGGATGAGTCACGGATCAACGGCCCAAGATTCTTGCTTGATAAGGACAAGGATCGGTGACATGGCTGCTTACTATTCTACGGCGGTTCTATTGAAATCGCCGTAAAATGTCATCTTATTCACGGCAGTTCTAATAGAACCGACGTTAAATTTACCAAAATAATTAACGTTCGAACTAATTAACGTCGGTTTTTAAGGAACCGCCGTGAATACTTGTTAATTCACGGCGCTTTATTAAAAACCACCGTTATTTAGTTCAGTTTTAACGTCGATTTTCATAAAACTGCCATAAAATGTAAGATTCTACGGCGGTTTTATGAAAACTGCCATTAAATGACCGATTTAACGGAGGTTTTTCGGAAAACCACCGTAAAAGTATTTAAAGGCAGTTTTCCAGAACCGCCTTGGATGAGGCACCTACTTTCTGCAGTAGTGTCCTCCGGGAACAATTCCAGTAGCTGTTCCAAAGAGTCCATCTGGTGAGCGTCGCCATGTGCCAATTGAGAACATGAATATGGTTGAGGAATTTACAGTCATGACGCACTCTGATGATGAAGAGTTTGTGCCTCAAGAATCAGTCGTCGCGCCGTCGTTTTCTACTCCACGACTGTTTACATCCCCTACGCCTCACCGAAAAACAGACTGTGTGTCTAGCCGACAAGAAGAAGCCTCCTATTTGTCTGACTGACATTAAGAATCCGCCAGTATCTGATGATTCAAGTTATTCTGATCCCCCTTTCACCATTGTTGATTTTTTCACAGTTGAGGTTGCAAGCTCTTCCACTCCATTGGTCGCCGACCCTCCCCTGACTCCATCAAATATGACTTAGCTGGAGGCTGAGTATGACTACTCTCCTGATTCCGATGATGATGAGACGATTGTTGTTATGATGTCTGAATTGAAGGTCCAGAGAGGTGCCCATAAAACTCGTGTTGGTTCTGGTGTTGTGTCACCGAACCTAACACCGCCTGCTGCTGTTTCAGCTTCATCCTCCATCTCCGGTTCTGATAATGCGGCTTCTGAGAATACACCAATCAACTTAGCTGAGTCTGAGAACTCTTCTGATGATTCCCCGCTACGGGATTTTGAAATTGAAGACATGATTCTAGTTTCTGCCAAGTTTTTGACCAGAGAGGCTGAGGAGATATTTTTGGGATATTGTCTCTGCGGAATGATTGATGAACGTCGAGTCCCAGTGGACGTCTTCAAAAGGTAGAATCTAATCGCATTCTTTGAAAACAAAGGTATGTACTTTACTGTGTCCACTGCCATGCCTTTTGTGCGAGATGTTGTGTTTGAGTTTTATGAAAACATGATGCCTTCCATCGTTGATCTTAAATCTGTTAATTTTAGGAAATTTTTGGTGTGAGGAAGGATTTTTTTCTTTTACTTCTGATTTGATTAATGAGCTGTTTGGGACTGAGATGTATCATGATGATTCGACTGTGGATTATATGAACGAGGTGATTGAGTTTTTTTCTAGTGGGTTGATGAAAGAGTGGCGTGAGCAGTTTCCAAGCACGAGTTTATCCTCCGTGTACTCTGTTTTGCACAAAGTTGCCATTTTCAATTGTGTTCCTACAAAGAATGTTATAGTTGTCACGTGTCCCCAAGCGCAATTTGTGTTCAAGCTCGGCCGAGGCATAAAGTTTAATTTTGGCCAGCACGTGTTTGATTAGGTCACCCATTTTGCTACGACTCGAGCGACCTCCTTCTTCTGTTTTCCTTCTCCCATTCTTAGTTTGCTTGAAAATCAAGGCTTTAGGCCTCACGAGGATGATGTTTTCTCTGGAGAAGCAGAATAGTTTTCTTTACAGGGTCAGCATACAACTGGGCCGCACGTCGTTGATCTTCCAAGGCAGGCGCCTACTCGAACTACTGGGGCTTCTAGTGACGGTTCTGGAGTTGCTAACACTAGTTCTAACACGGTTCATTTTCTGCTCCGGTGGTGCGAGCCCACGTGGCTTTACTTAGTCATCAAATTGACCAGTTGCAAGCTCAGGTTGTGCAATTGCAGGCGCTTAGAGACTCGTTCGTCGAGGCCCTTTTTTTTCTGACCAAAAAGGGTAAGAGGATGGAGAAGACGCGGATGATGATGATGAGGATGATGATGTGCCATCTTCAATCTAAAATCTCGAATCGTCAAAGTTTGGCTACAAAGCACAATACTCAACAAACGAGATTAAATGTACCAACAAAAATAAAAAGAAACAAGAACAAAATTCACAAACAAACACTAACACAAACAAACAAATAAGAATACGAATAAAAAAAATAAAAGCAAACACCAAAAATCGTAGCCTTTAGCCTTCCCCGGCAACGGCGCCAAATTTTGAATCGAACTTTTTCGCGTTTAAAATAATGAAAAGCTCGTCCACAAGAGAACGGAGCTATTGTAGGCGATAAGCTGACTCGAGTCGAATCACAAGGAAGACTAATCGGAAACTATTCCGGTGTTCGATTTTATGAACATTACTACGAAATAAAAAACTGAACTAAACTATACTAAACACTCGATCAAATAAAGTTTGAGGTGTTCTAACATCTACGAGCAATAAAATAAAAAGACTTTTAAAAATAATTAATAAAAGCGAGGGTCTAGTGTGCCGGAATCATCTCCACGATCGGGGTTGTCAATCCCGATGGCTCTAAACGACCCTAAGCACACTAGACCTATACATCTAGCCAACAAGCATCATCATATTCAAAAGCATCACCAAAATCATGAACATGATCATTTCAACACATGCAGGAAATATAAACATAAATTAACAATGAGAAAAACGGTGAAAAGATTATACTAAATTATGCTATTCAAATTCAACATCAAAGTACAAAGAAATCAAAAGCTACACTATGAAACTAAATAAGCAGAGTTCAGAAAYACTTATTATCWAAGAAAGYATCAGCAATCCAACGATCTTCAGCGACGAGAAGCGGCCTTGAACGTTGAACGGCATAGAAACGACGAAACTACGAACTATTAAATCTAATCTTGCTTGAATTGAATGGTGGCATGAACCGAGGGCTCTCGACATTATCTGGACCTTTCCCCCTCGTCCCAGCCATCTTAAAACGAAGAAACCACCGGATTTATATAGAATTTCGAAAATAACCGCTCAAACTGCCGGAGCGTCGACGGTGCGTCAGTCGACGCGAGCCAGGCTGCACGCGTCGACAGGCAGTGCGTCGACTGACGGGCCTAGGATCGACGCTTCAGAACCTTTGCGTCGACGGTGCGTCAGTCGACGCGAGCCAGGCTGCACGCGTCGGCAGGCAGTGCGTCGACTGACGAGCCTAGGATCGACGCTTCAGAACATTTGCGTCGACGGTGCATCAGTCGAAACGGGCGTAGCGTCGACAGTGCGTCGACGGTGCATCAGTCGACGTACATGCATGGCTTTGGCTCGTCGCTCATCCCGTTTTCCTCGTTTTGAGTTGAGATATTAACATTAAACAAAATTAAATTATTTCATACAAAATAAAGTAAAAACACATTGAACACCATAAGAAACGAAAAACATAAAATAGGAAGAAAAACGATAAAAAGATAAACTTAAAACACATAAAAGCACACAACATACGATGCAAAAACACACGAAAATCACATACAAATATGTACAAATCAAAGAGTCCACGGAGACTGATGAGGATGTGGCTCGCTTTGCCATAGGGAAGAGGAAAGCAGGGATGAAGGGCTTTTCCCTCGTTGTTCCGTAAGGACTCGCAGCCGTTAATTTCTTGTGTGTTAATGTGTTGAAATAAAGTTTATTTGAATTGATTATGGTTTGAACATGGATTATTTGTTTAGAGGGAGTTTAAAATATAGGGGGAGTTTTTTTAATATTTTGGTGCGTCTTGCTAATTTTGTCCAAAAAGGCAAAAGGGGAAGATTGTTCAGGATTTTATTCTTGGCAATTATACCTTATTTTCCTTTTGTAGTTATTTGCCTTTCTTGGGATCAAAATATATTAGGACGCTAGATTTGTTTCCTAGATTGTGTTTAGGATTTTATTTAATTTCCTAGTTTTGGGTTTAGAATTAGTTTACTTGTTTACCAAGATTATGATTCTTGTCTATTTAATACAAGAAGTAGTCATGTTGAAATAGAGAACTTGAAAGCAGCAAAGGGGAACAGAGACGCACGAACAAAACAAGAACACAAGCACGAAGAATACTTAAAGCCACCATCCGATATCCATACATCTTTGAAATTGCGTGACCAACGGATAAGATTGTTCTTTCGTGGCGATAAGTATTTTAGTATCATAGTGTTGATAATATTGTTTTCATATATTACTTTATTCTTTGTATTAGATCTTGAGCAAATTAAAGTTATATAGTTTTCAAGTTTGTATACCCAGTTCATAAGTAAAATATTGCGAACGAAATTTAAATTGTTGTGTTCTTTTAGTTTCGATTTATTCCGCTACTTTTTATTTTCATTCTATTTGATGTTAGTTCTGGTGTTTTAACACTAGACTTAACATCGATTTACTGATACTTATTTAAACATCCATAGACCTACATGATTTACACTCCTAACGAGAGTTATGGTTTTGATTTATTTTCCAAATATGAATATGAAGAATATAATATTTTCCAAAATGGCGGAATTTGTGCTTTATTTTCACAAACAATGATTTCATGAATTTGTCAAAATAAAAATGACCATGACTCAAGTTTTCAGTTTGAAATAGGTTCTCAATTCCATAATATCAATCCACACGAATTGTAAATCATGTAAATAAATTCTTGTAGAAACTCAAACAAGAATCTCAAACAATCAAGTAGAAACTTTCATCTAGAATCTCAAGCAATCAAATAGAAACTCTAATCGAGAAGCTTTTGCAATCGAGTAGAATCAAACGAGTAGGTAAGATTTTAGAGGGGTTCATACAGGCTCAAGAAGTGGCTCCCGGACGAAGAGGCAACACTTTCCCTCTATAGCACTTGGCTCAAAATCCAATCTCAGCAAAAATGCTTTTCATGTGTCCTCGACTCTCCTTATGGCAACAGAATCAAGAATGAGTTATAGAGGATTAACCATTGTCAATATACTTTTATTATTTCGACCACACCCACCCCCAAACTATGTGATATTTGCCCCTAAACTATGCATTTAACTTTGCCCTCTAGATTCATCATTGGCGAAATTTAAAGAATCAGTATGTCAAAAATAAATTTTAGAAGGGAAACATCGAGAATTTATATTCATCGAAGATAACTTATAAGAGAAAGTACTTTAGATACAAAATTAAAAAAAAAAGTGAATATATTAAAGGTAAAATAAAATTTTCCCTAACTTTTATTACGAGTTGTTATCGGAATTGAGTTTTCAAAGTGTGTAATTAATATTAATACATATTTCATTATAAGTTATGGGGGAACCATCGGAATTGAGTTTTCAAAGTGTAATTAATATTAATACATATTTCATTATACGTTATGGGGGAACCAACTTAGGGCCTGTTTGGATTAAACTTCATTGTAATTATGAGTTTTATGAGTTTTAGAATTTTAGTATTCATAATTTTGTAAATTGTAAGAATTCATGTTTGTTGTAATATTCATAATCCTTTATTTTTTATTGTACATGTCAAATCATATTTGAAAAGTGAATGATAATGTATTACTAAATTATATTTTACATTAAATTATATTTGGGAAGTGGATGGTGTTTGCATTAGTATACTGTATTTAGTATATTTAACTTTTATTTTCTAAATATAATGACGAAAGAATAAAAAAGGTGAGTGTGGAGTTAGATGTCAGAAATTATTGACTGTAAATTAAAAATTTGAAGCCCAAATAAACAAGAATTGACTTTGTTCTAGAAAAAAATTGACTTAGACCAAACATAACATAAGCAGTTCTTAATTTCCCTTTTATGCCTTTGTTCTAGAAAAAAATTGACTTATGCTTGCTTAACATTGTGCATTAGAAAATTAAATATCTATGTAATAATTTGAACCTCTAATGTCACTTCAGTGGTTGAAGCATTAAGAACATAAAAGTTGAAGACTATTCCGACTGCTCAGAAGTCAGAAGATTAAGAAGAAAAAAGGAGGTAATATTTGGACTTGTGTTTTAAAAAAAAATTAAAAATACTGAAATAATGTAATAATGGAGAATATTTATTTTAAAACCTATTACAAAAAGAAACTTTACAATAATAAATAACAAAATAATTATTTGTGAAAACATTTATATATTTAATATAACACATGAACTTCAATTATCTGTTTCGCACCTACTGATGGACACACTATAGCATGAATTGGAATTATCTCATTTTGTTACACCAATTTGTTTTAGTGGTTCTTTAATAATTACAAGTTGCAAAAATGAATCAAATTTTGCATCATCGCATTACGATCTCCTTCTGGTCAGTGGCACAAAATGATGTTTAATTCCACTAAGAAGACCAGCATATAAGTGTGCAATACAGAAACTAGTAATGATCTTTTTTTCAGATAAATAATGAGAAAAGTGTAATGATAAAATTTGTTGTAATAGAGAAATAATAAAATAATGATATTAATAATTAAACATGTGTGAGTGGATATAAGTGTGGGAAAATATGTGTTGTCCATATGATATTAATTTTTATTTTTTAAGTAGACAGAAATGTGTCGATGTAATCGGTGAAAAACTTAAAAAAAAAA
>BMAC01000160.1:443603-465795 GCA_014905375.1 Phtheirospermum japonicum
GATTGGGGTGTCGCTTTGGTTGGCTGGGCGTACGTGTTCAGATTTTATCCAGTCAAACTTTGCTTTGATTCTCTCTCTCTTTTTAAATAGAGATTATATGTATTTGTAAAGAGAGAGTAGATTCTATACGTATTTTTTGTGTATAAAATAACATTGTCCACCAAACTTATTAGGTATTGGCAAAGTAGTATGTAATTTTTCAAAAATTGTGGAAAGTAGTTTGTAATTTTTCAAAATTTTTGTGAAGTAGTATGCAATTTATATAAGGTAGTTTGTAATTTTTCAAAAATTTTGTGAATTAGTATGCAATTTATGTAAAGTAGTATCTCTCAAAAAATTATGCGAAGTAGTATGTAATTTCCCAAAAACTATGCGAAGTAGTGTGTAATTTTCCAAGATTTACACGAGTAGTTTTGAATTTACACGAGTAGTCCTGAAATTTACATGAGTAGTTTTGAATTTACACGAGTTGTTCAGAATTTTTGAAGAATAGTTCTGAATTTACACGAGTAGTTCTGAATTTTTAAAGAATAGTTATGAATTTACACGAATAGTTCTGAATTTACATGAGTGGTTCGTCAATTTACACGAGTAGTTTTGAATTTACACGAGTATTCTGAATTTACATGAGTAGTTCTGAAATTTACACGAGTAGTTTTGAATTTATATGAGTAGTTCTGAATTTACACGAGTAGTTCTGAATTTACATGAGTAGTTCTGAAATTTACACGAGTAGTTTTGAATTTACACGAGTAGTTCTGAATTGACACGAGTATTTCTGTATGTACATGAGTAGTTCTGAATTTCACACGGGTAGTTCTGAATTTTCGAAGAACAAAATAAAATAGTTATAAAGGGTAATTTAGTACTCTTATATAATTTCTGAATTAAATGGGAAGTTGGGATTTCAATGGCCTATTTGGGAAAAAATATTTCATTAATGGTCTATATGTGAATTGACCCAAAATTTATTATCATTTAGTTATAATTATGATAAATGACAGTTATACGTGATAATATATGGTAGTTATACGTGATGATATGTGATAAAAATTTAGAGTTTAGGGTTTACTTTTCCATTTTAGGGTTTAATTTTCTATTTTTAGTGTTTAATTTTTCATTTTAAGGTTTAGTTTTTTATTTTTTTTATTTAATTTTCCATTTTAGGGTCCCGACAAAAATCTTTCATTCTACCAGTTATATGTGATGATATGTGTTAGTTATATGTGGTGATATATGATAGGAATTTAGGATATAGAGTTTAATATTCAATTTCAGAGTTTAGTTTTTCATTTTAGGGATAAATTCTCCATTTTCAAGGTTTAATTTTTGTTTTAGGTTTATTTTTTAATTTTAGGATTTTAAATTTTAGATTTAAAATTTTGATTATTTGTGATAATATGTATTAGTTATTTGTGATGATATTTACCAGTTATATTTGATGATATATGTCAGTTATATGCGATGATAAATTAAATTACAGGGTGTACCTGGGTCCATGATATACTCTCTCCTGTCAAGCGATGAGGGCAAGCAAGCATGTTCATTTCTCCGTGTGCAACCAAAAAAAAATTCTAGTCCTTTGAGCTCGGACCCCAACAAGAGTTCGAGCATTGGAAGCAAGGTAACTTAGTTTTACTGATGCCAAATTTCAATTCCTTAAAAGCACATGAATTTGATCAATAAATAGTTTAATCGATTAGTGCAGAGAAAATATTTTAGATCTGTTAAAAAAGTCAATCTAAATTGGTTTAACGACTTATATATAATTATTGTAGAAAGTTAGACTTTTTAAAATGGTTCTTGCACCCATTTTAGAAAGTAAACTTTCTAGAACGGTTATAAACCCGTTCTCGAAAGATTTTCACCCGTTCTTGATTGTTGTATTATGTGTCTATTATACGTTAAATCCATTCAAAAAACTTTATTCTATAACGGTTTTCGAAAACCGTCTAGAAAATATGATCTCTAAAATGAGTTTTTATAAGACTCGTTTTACAAATTTTGTTTCTGGAATAGCTTTCAGTAAACCCAATTTAGATAGTGTATTATCTAAAACAGTTTAGTAGATTATCCGTTCTAGAAAGTGAATCGTCTAAAACGGGTATTTCAAATATTTGTTCTAGTAAGTGTGTTTTCTAGAACGGGATCATAGAATATCCGTTCTAGTAAGGTTGTATTCAAAAACAGGTTTTGAAAGTCTGTTTTATTATAATGTTTTCGAGAACGATGTTTATAGAAGATCCATCTAAAATGAGACTTTCTAGAACGGGTTAAATAATACCTTCTAGAAAGTTTGCATTTAGAACGAGTTTCTGGTAGATCCCTTCTATAAAATTTATGTTTCAAGAATAGTTTTGTCAGTTTTTAATACAACTCCAAAAATGATACCAAAAATTTTACAAAAATTAACCAACATTTATACATCCATTCAACAACATGTCTGGTAAGCTCAATACATCCAAGTCATCAAAATTACACACCAAAAGATCTGATAGTGCCAATACATCACAGTCATCAAAATTACACACCAATAAGTTTAATAATGTCAATACTTCCAAGTCATCAAGATTACACCAAACAGTCACCAAATGTAACACAAGTCACCAAAGGTACACCAAAAGATTTTAGAATCTATTTTGCTAACATTCTAATAATAGATAACTGTTTAAAATATAGTACATAATTCACCATAGGTGATGAAGAAGTGTCCTCTAGAAACTGAAGAAATTCCATTTCATATAGCTGGAAAAGATTGGAACTCGATTTCAATGTAGTTTAACAAGCTTTGTGATTTAATAACATGGTTAATTATGTTAAGTTTACTTGAGGTTTGTGCTATTACGAAAAACTCCAAGTGACTTTTGAAATTACAAAAAATTTAGAATTTTTTTATCCTTCATATATACCCCCTCATAAGCAAAAAACACTTTGAAAAACACCTCCACAGTTATAAAAATATTATTGTCCACCCATTAATTTAACACTGAAGCAAACATCGTTTTTTTTTTTTTTTTTTTTTTTTTTTTTTGTAATTTTAAATCCTACCTAGGTTATTTTGTAATTAGTTCAAACTTCATAAATACTTTTGTAATTAACTCCGAATAATTAGATAAAAAAGTTTTTGCCTCCCAAACTATACTCAATTTGACACTTTGTCTACTAATATTTTATTTCATACACTTTGCCTTCGAAACTGTGCGTTGTTTATTTCAGTTTACCTCCTAATAGAAAATTTCAGCAATCGGAGCTCGTCACGTGATTCTCACGCGATAAATACATGTGTATTTTTGTCATTTCCTTTTATAATTATATTAGAGAGTTTTTTGTTTGCCTCACATATACAGGATTTTACACTTTGCCTTCTAATCTTTTATTTCGTGCACTTTGCCTCCTGAACTATGCATTTTTTCAGTTTTTCTCTTAATGGCAGATTCCGGCACAAAAAAATCACCGGAGCACGACACATGATTTCAACGTGATATTCGCTTGGTATTATTATCATTTACTTTCAGAATTTATCTTAATCTTGAAAAAGAATCTAAATTTTTTTTCAATAAACAAAATGATTACCACTGTCCACCATTGAGTATAATAAAAAAATAATTAGATGAAGTTAAAATGCATCCGCCCCTAAAAATCAATAATCGGAATAACAAAAGATGTATATGACCCTAAAAATTAAAAATCTTATGCTCCTGTCGTCGTTATTGAATTGATCCGTCATCAGCTCATCCTCTGTGGGTTGTGGCTACTGCTTTACTTCATCCCATGCCACGAGTTTATTGACTTCAGGAATGCATATATAAATCGCGCCCAACAACCCGCCACCTAAAATAGCTACTCCTCACCATGCATGGACCACAATGCGTATGTCATCCAGCTTGGCGTCTCAACCTAATGAACTCAAACCCAAATCCTCGCTGGAATTTTTAGATCTTGTTTTGATTTTTGGTTTCAGATTCTTGTATACTTAGATATGTAAACATTTTGTATAATTTCCTTTTATTTTCTGCACAATTTCATATCTGTTTTATTTTTGAATCAAGAAGCTCCGAAACTAAAACCTAGTGGCTGTATATTAGTTTTTTGGAATGAGTGTATTAACTTCTTCACTTTTTTCTGGGAACAAAAACATGGTTGACAGTGATATTGGTGAGATTTTCTGTTTTTGAACAATATTGTGGCTAAGAATTGAGGATCCTTTTAATATTTAGGAATATTGTTTTATTTGCAGATTTAAATGAATCGTGGGAGGTAATAATCCTTTTTATTTTTTGCAAATCTTTTGGGTTTTGTTTTCCAATTTTTATTTTGTATTGTTAAATTAAGAATATTTTTGAAAGAAGATGATGCAAATATCCCTACAAATCTCACACTGAAATCACGTGCCGAGCTCCGGTTAATTTATTGTGTCAGAACCTTCCGTTAGGAGGTAAAATGAAAAAATAAAAAGCATAATTTATGAGGCAAATTGTTAAATCTTTTATAGTTTTGGAGGCAAAATAATTCTCTAAATATAATTTCAAAAGAAAATGACAAAAATAGCCATGCATTTATCACGTAAAAACAAGGTGCTGAGGTCCGGTCGCTGGAATCTAACAAGAGGTAAACTGGAAAAAAAGAAAAAAAAAAAAAAAAACAGTCAGAAGACAAAGTGTACGAAATAAAAGATTAGAAGGCAAAGTGTCAAATTGGGTATAATTTTAGAATAAAAAAAACTCTGAGAAAGTCATGGTTCTATTTATTATTTTAATAATTACCTTATACTCCCATGAATGCCAAGACAGTAGGGTCTCAAATCGAAGACTAAAAATGAATTTTGAGCTAACATTGCTATTTTTTGTCTGAAATAAATTTGGATATAGAGGTCTGGTGGCACTACCAACATATTTCAAAAGAAATATTTATGATGTTATCTTAGTATTGTTACCAAGTTTTTGATATGCTAATATTTTGTGATGAGCCCGTGGGGTCTTTTGTTAGCATAAATTAAAATTGATGGCTATGCCATCCGTTTCTTAAATTTATTTGATGCAGAAAATCGACAAATGTATGTTTCCTTCACCGGCCAACCTATCGAGAATGTTCAAAAACACACAAAGAGAGACCGAATTTTGAAGCCGATCAGCTTTCATCAAGTAATACTGTACGTCCAATATGACAACCTTACTAATGGTATGGACAACAGGCTCTCCAATGATGTTAATAATACGTTCTAGAGTGGCTCTACAAACAGGGGTCTATAATTGAAATAGTATATAAATTACGAGTAACGGTCAAAGAATCGAACACAATCAAATCAAAGAACTCAACTTCTACCCTCCTCACATTACACACAGGGGAAAGGAAAATAATGACTCTTTGTAATGGCTAAAACGCGAGTTTTAATTAGTAAAGATTTTTTCCCTATTCGACAATAAAACTAAACATTATCCTTACACTATTACAAAAAATGCCATCGGAACAGTGTTATATGCATCGGTTGTTGTAAACAACCGATGCATATAGTCGTGATCAAAGATTTCCTAGCACTCTAAGAAATTTTCTCCGCAATAGTACAGAGTCGATTGTAGAGCGGTAAACTTTTCTCGAGTCGTGTCTCTCGAGGATAGATATTATCGGCGTCGGTGGTTTTAATCAATCTATTGTAAAACATGATTACTCTAATCTAAACTAAGAAAGTATTAAGTCATTGGTTTGGTTTGAGTTTTTAAAAGTTAATCAACTAAGACAAGAATTAAAAGAGCTTTTAAATGAAAATAATGAAAATGAGGGTTTAGGGTATTCGGTTCGTCTCCACGATCAATCGATTTTTTTTTGCCGAGCACTTAATCCACGATTCGCGGTTGTCAATAACAAATGTCGATCAAGTATTGGGGTCGTCAATCCCAATTCTCAACAAGCTCCGACTAATGGCTCTAAACGAACTTAGACCCTAAAACCCTAATTTCTAAACTAATTGCATCAAATGTAAATTGAATCTTGCTTGAAAGTAATTAAGTTTTAATGATATTAATTAAAACTAATTATCAAAATTGCATAAATTAAAAATCTACTAAACTAAGAAGGCTTGCAAATTGAAAAAGGAAAAGGGAGGGAAATCAAAAGCTTGAAATTGAAAGTGGACAAAAACATTCATTTAAAAGAAAGTCAAGTTTACCAAAAACGAAAGTCCTATTTGGCTTTTATCTACCTAAAGTTTGCTTAGCTAAAAAGAGTAAAAAGCTTGAAAGAGAGATGCATCAATGGAGTTTGCAAAAAGAGAAAAAAAACAATAGCAATATAACCAAACACTCAAGAATTGAAATGCTAAGGAAGATAACATAATCTAAAACCAAATTACCAACACAACAATTTTAACCTAACAAGAACAACAACAACAAAAACAACACAAAAAAGTAAGGGAAGGAATACTACATTGACCACCAAAGTTTCAAAACTAGATTACATCCACAAGAGCAAGTCCAAATCTTCAATATAACAAGGAGCAATAAGTATAGGAGATTGTCACCCTCTCTAACACTTCTCAACTAAAACTAATCTAAATAAACTAACTACTAATCTAACTAAAACTACATTAAACTAAGGATTATCAACTAGGGTTTATTATTGCAAGAAAACGTAAAGGCTTGGAGGAAATGAAGCAAGCCCCAAATTCCACCAAAGAAGGTTGGATAAGGTTGGAGAAAGGTGGATCTATTTATACAAAAACACAGGGGCAAAATCGTCAAAATGGACAAAAATCACGAGTTGGACTGCGTTTCAGTCGATCGACTGAGGAGCAGTAGATCGACTGGTAGTCGATCAACTAAGGGTCAGTCGATCGACTGCTTCGCCCAAAATTTCCGAACCTACTGCCGAGCAGTCGATCTGGAGAGGTCCAGTCGATTGACTGAAAGCCAGTCGATCGACTGGTACTGCTGCTCCGGCTCGATTTTCTCGTTTCCACTCTAAACGTCCGCCGATTGCCGCTCCTCGTTCACATTGTGTTTCCTTGCTTTACCCGTTCCAATCCGAGTCGAAAGAGATGCCCTGAGCGTGCACGAGACCCGCTTGGTCATCCTACGGCCAAACACACGAAAAATGGTAAAAATGTACGAAAAACTAATAAAAACCGCACAAAAGTTATAAAAACCTAAAACTAACAAAATAGGCCAAAACGACTCCTAAACCCCATAAATGCAAGCAAAACACACGCGAATGCGACACAAAAAGGTAACAAAAAAGTGTACACAAAAGTACAAATCAACCACCCCACACTTAGAATGATTACTTGTCCTCAAAGAATACTAATCTAGAATTACAAAACTACCCCCGGGTGATCCTAAACTAGTGCATAAAACCCAATTCGAGACGTCGTGTGTTACAATGATCGTTAGCTCCGCTAAAAGGATGACAAAAAATGTTTTGTCAAAGAAAGTTTAGATCGACTCCCGAAACCTAAAAGTACTAGGTAACCCTCCAAGTCGGTCCCCTCGTCCTTACCCCGGCTAAGGTCTATCCACGATCGAACCGTTAATCGGCTCCCTACTAGCCCCGATCGTCTACAACTCTTTTTAACAAACAAAATCTAAAAAGAAGGAGAAAGAGGAAACGTGCAAGAGTTGCACATTTTATTACTTAATAACTACAAGGATTTATAACTTATCCTTGTTTTATTCATCATCATTTTTTTTCTTTTTCTTCTTTTTTTGGATTTTTTTTCTTTTTTTTTTGGTACCCTAGGAAATAAGGTACTTCAATACAAGATATATACAAAGAGAAATCAACGGCTCCGACCACTTGTTGCTACTAGAGACTTACAATCTTTTCGATCGAGCACATGGAGCAATTGACGACTCCAAAATACAAAACAAAATCCTATAGAGAGTGTTTGACGACGAGGCTAGTTGAGGCACTAGTTCTATATGAGCTCAAGGATAGCACGAAGTTAAAGTCGAACAAAGTTCCCAACGAGTCAAATTTCTTAATTACACTAAATTCGATCGAAAATCTAAACTTCCTAACTAAATCATCAAAACCGCATCACTTCGCCAAGGATCCAAGCAAAATAATACACACGCTACTCAAATTAACACAAGCAAGCATGCATCAACTTAGAAATCCTAAGGCAAACCCTAACCACCACCCCACACTTAAAATCTAGCAATGTCCTCATTGCATATTAAGCTAGAAAAATGCAGTAAAAAGTGTAAGGGAAAAGGAAATGCCCCTATCTCCGAGCTTGTGGTGACGTGGTCGTGCATAAGTCCTCTCCGGGAGTCGAGACAAGCAACCTACAGGAAATGAACAAACGGAGGGTTGTAAAAACAAAATATGAATAAAAAGTTTTTTTATTTTTTTGAATTTTCTATTTTTTTGGATTTTCTCTTTTCTTTTTACAAATTGGGTTGCCTCCCAATAAGTGCTACTTTAACGTCTATAGCTAGACGGTTATACAAAAGACGCTATCCGGGATCCAAGAAGAGGTGGCGATAATGCCACGCCTTGGTGTTCTCGAGTAGACACAGGGTGACAAAGATCATCAAGGCGGGCAAGTCGAGCAAGCTGGTAGGTCAAATCAACAAAAAAACGGTCTTGCTTCGGGGTCGAAAGAGGGAGTAGTCGACCACCTAAACGTGATCATCCCAAAATGGGTCGACGTACTCCTTCGTCTCCCCGACCGTAACCTCCTCTCCCTCCCCCGCTCCCTCTTCCACCTCCACTTGTTCGAGTAGACAAACGGCGTCGGGTGGTGGTAAAAGAGGCTCGATCAACTCCACATCCTCCAAAACCGGCACAACTTCATCATCCTCGCCAAAAGCAAGTAAGCTCGACAATCCAAGTGTCGTTGGAGACCCAAAAAGTGACTCCCCCTCAATTTCCACTACAACGTCTTCAAGAAGCATGAGAGGGGTAACGCCAACCTCTGACCCTTTCTCCTCACCTTCTAACTCCAGCTCCTTGCACCCCTCTTTCACTAGACCGTCAAAGCTTGAATTGCCATAAACGAAAGTTGGATCCACCACATCAAAGATGGGCATCTCGTCAACACAAGGTTGTTTAAGCTCGTCCACATCATTGGCAATTTGCTCTATTTGAGTCTCTATGCGAGCAAGGCATTCCACGAGCTCGGCTAAGAGAGACTCTAAGTCCGGGAGTTGGGTCATAGACGAATCTTAGAAAAGTGAGGTGTACGGGTTGTCGTTCGGAGTATACGAACTCGAGGTGGGTAGGTCGTAAAAGTCGTAGCTCCAAGAATATGAATCATGAATTTGGGGAGCATAAGAGACAAAGCTCGGGTAAGAAGAAGTCGGGGCGAGTTGAGCATATGGATCGTCAAAACCCGGATCATAAGAATCATGAGTCGGTGCATACGGATCCATGCTCGGGTTATGGGGATGTGTAATCGGTAGAGAATATGAAGGACTTGGGCTGGAATAATCAAAAGAGTGGGCCCATTCTCGACTGATCGAAGCATACGGGTCATCATATGTCGAGGGGACCCGATCGCTTGGGGGAGTGGTGTATGGATTTGGATACTCGGGAGTTTGGATATAAGGGTTTGGATATTTGGGAGTTGGGATATAAGGGTCGTCGTATGTCAAACTAGCTCGGTAGTTTTCCATCCTCAGCCAGATCAATCGAGCGGCGGAGGCATCCTTTGGTCGTCGTGAGTGTGGGCGCACGGCATCGGGCTTCCCGAATGAGTACCTTGCAAACACAACACTCAACAAAGGATTACGAGCATCGAAAGCAAAACAAGAATCTAAATTAACTAACAACTAAGATAATAAGAGAAATAATTAAAAACACCATTAGCCTTAATCTATCCCCGGCAACGGCGTCAAAATTTGATGGAATATTTCCTAGCACTCTAAGAAATCTTCTCTGCAATAGTACAGAGTCGATTGTAGAGCGGTAAGCTTTTCCCGAGTCGTGTCTCTCGAGGATAGATATTATCAGCATTGGTGATTTTAATCAATCTATTGTCAAACATGATTACTCTAATATAAACTAAGAAAGCATTAAGTCATTGGTTTGGTTTGAGTTTTTGAAAGTTAATCAACTAAAACAAGAATTAAAAGAGCCTTTAAATGAAAATAATGAAAATAAGAGTTTAGGGTGTTCGGTTCGTCTCCACGATCAATCGGTTTTTTGCCGAGCACTTAATCCACTATTCGGGGTTGTAAATCCCAAATGTCGATAAAGTATTGGGGTCGTCATCCCAATTCTCATCAAGCTCCGACTAATGGCTCTAAACGAACTTAGACCCTAAACCCCTAATTTCTAAACTAATTGCATCAAATGTAAACTAAATCTTGCTTGAAAGTAATTAAGTTTTAATGATATTAATTAAAACTAATTATCAACATTGCATAAATTAAAAATCTACTAAACTAAGAAGGCTTGCAAATTGAAAAAGGAAAAAGGAGGGAAATCAAAATCTTGAAATTGAAAGTAGACAAAAGCATTCAATTAAAAGAAAGTCAAGTTTACCAAAGAAAAGTCCCATTTGGATTTTATCTACCTAAAGTTTGCTTAGCTAAAAAGAGTAAAAAGCTTGAAAGAGGGATGCATCAATGTAGTTTGCAAGAAGAGAAAAATAACAAAAGCAACATAACCAAACACTCAAGAATTGAAATGCTAAGAAAGACAACATAATCTAAAACCAAATTACCAACACAACAATTTTAACCTAACAAGAACAACAACAACAATAACAACACAAGAAAGTAAGAGAATGAATACTACCAATTTGAATTGAACACCAAAGCTTCAAAACTAGATTACATCCACAAGAGCAAGTCCAAATCTTCAATACAACAAGGAGAAACAAGTACAGGAGATTGTCACCCTCTCCAAAACTTGCCAACTAAAACTAACCTAACTAAACTAACTACTAAGCTAACTAAAACTACATTAAACTAAAGATTATCAACTAGGGTTTATTATTGTAAGAAAATGTAAAGTCTTGGAGGAAATGGAGCAAGCCCCAAGTTCCACCAAGGAAGGTTGGATAAGGTTGGAGAAAGGTGGTTCTATTTATAGGCAAAATCATCAAAATAGACCAAAATCATGAGCGGGACTGCGTCTCAGTCAATCGACTGAGGAGCAGTCGATCGACTGGCAGTCGATTGACTAAGGGTCAGTCGATCGACTGCGTCGCCCAAAATTTATGAACCTACTTCCTAGCAGTCGATCTAGAGAGGTCCAGTCGATCGAATGCTCCTCAGTCGATCGACTGGTCTTGCTGCTCTGGCTCGGTTTTCTTGTTTCCGCTCTAAACGTCCACCGGTTGCCGCTCCTCGTTCACGCTGTGTTTCCTTGCTTTACCCGTTCCAATCCGAGTCGAAAGAGATGCCCTGAGCATGCACGAGACCCGCTTGGTCATCCTACGGCCAAAAATACGAAAAAGGGTAAAAATATACGAAAAACTTACTAAAAAACGCACAAAAGCTATAAAACCTAAAAATAACAAAATAGGCCAAAATGACTCATAAACCTCATAAATACAAGCAAAACACACGCGAATGCGACACAAAAAGGTAACAAAAAAGTGTACAAAAAAGTACAAATCAAGTCGCGCGGGATCTTTTCTATAATTAAAAAAGGTTTTATGCGTCGGTTCTGAAAAAGAAACCGATTCCTATAGTCGCGCGAGTTTTTTTTTTTGTAATTAATAAAAGTTATAGGCATCGGTGATTTTTACACAATCGATGCCTGTTTATTAATATCATCGGTTGTTATTAAGCAACCGATGCGTATAATAATATGATAACCAAAAAATTTCATTAAAATAAATTAGACATCGGTCTTGGTCAAACAACCGATGCCTATATAATCCAGGAAAAATCAATATGCATCGGTTATTAGACATCAACCGATGCCTATAATAGAAAAAAATCCAAAAAATATATAAGCATCGGTTCATGTAGAGCAACCGATGCCTAACCAAATACCAGCATCGGTTCTGGTTAGAACCGATGCCTATTCAAATTTAATTACGCGCCATTCGCGGGAAAAAGATGATCAACAGTGGCTGAGCAAAAATTTCAAAACATGAAGCATCGGTTTTTATGACATTAACCGATGCACATAATAATAAAAATATCCAAAATTACTATAAAATATATAGCATCGGTTGTTGTAGAACAACCGATGCCTGGAGCCAAACGAGAGCATCGGTTCTGTTGAAAAACCGATGCCTATTAAAATTTAATTACGCGCGCGCCACCGCGAGAAAAAAGTGAATAAAAATCGGCCGAAAATTTTCAAAACATTAAGCATCGGGTTTTTACTGAACCCGATGCATATATAAATTAAAGTCTAGTATGATAATAATAACATCAGTTTATTTTTAAAACCGATGCTAATTATTTTGGCCTTATACAATGCATCGGTCGCTCTGTCAACAACCGATTCATATTGTGAAATGTTGTCTTCTCTAAAATGCTGGCATTTTTAAAATTAGTAGAAAAACTCATAATTCTGAATTGAATCTTCAAATTTATAATTGATGAACAGAAATTCAAAACTCCACCCAAATATCTTTCATTTTTGATATTGAATTTGCAGTAGAAATTTCGAAATAACCGAAAACCTACCAGCTTATTTCTCTCTCTTCTGATCAAGGTATGTATTTATTTTTTTGCATTTATTATTTTACATATAATTTATCTGCATTTACTCTGAAAAGGCGTGAAGCAGCATTAATATTTATTTAATTTAGAATTCCAAGCGGTTGTTGTTCATGGAAATTGAAAAGGCATGATGCATCGGGAAATTGAAAAGGCATGATGCATTGGAAAATTGAAAAGGCATGATGCATTGGAAAATTGAAAAGGCACTGAATTTGTTTGTATAAATACCCCTGTTTGTGAAAAATATTAATCTTCACAACACCTTTCTGGCAATTGAAATTTAAAGCTCCATCTCAAAAAAATAATGGCTGACAAAAAGATTCCGGGAACGCTTCGCAAACTAATTGAAACTCAGGAAAAACAAAGTGTCCTGCTGATGAAGCAAATACAGGAAGAACATTCCGCAGACATGCGGAACGTAGCCGACAAGTTAGAAGCAATCACCAATATTCTGAGCAGTATAAATGCTCATTAGGGTGAGGTGTTGCTCTCCATCTCCAAACTCGAATCTATTCTCATCACCAAGCTTGGTGGACGGTTTGATGGCTATGATGTTGGTAATTCTCAGGCAAGAACGAAGAGGAAGGTTGCCGACGCTTGATTCTTCTTCATATATTTGTAATTTTTTATTTTTATTTTTTGCATTTGTAACTTTTTTGACTTTTGGTAATTCGAGTTAAAATTATTATATTAAGTTACTGTGTGCTTTTTTTTAACTGTGCTACTTAATATTAAGGAATAAATAAAGTTTAGGTTTGTTTTGAACTTTAAGGACTACAAACAAGTTCGACTGACTCATACATGTACATGTGAATCACCTAATAAAATATCATGTAAAACAAAATGTACGTAGTGTAATAACAGAGTAATATAATTATCACAAAATTTTTGATACACATAACTATGGAGTGTTCAACTAAAAATAGTACATCCTAAGGCATTTCACTATGCATATGTTTACAAAGTTCACTCATTGATGGCCATATCTGAACTTGTCAATGGGACCTGCTGAACAATGCAGTCCTGATATAATGCATATAATTCTTACAAAATAAGTTAAAATAGTAGATGACTTGTTGGAGGAACACTTGTCTTTCGATAGTCGACTTTGGTTTACTTAACATAATAATAAAAATAATAATTATAATTAGTTGAATTTTTTATCTCAATGTTAATTACAATATAATATGAATTCTATCACTATATATATTTTGTCAAGAAAATAGAATAACAAAAAAAAAAAACAATAATTAATAAGAAAAGTAAATTATGAACATAGATACATGCCTTTATATTTTCTGGTAAATTAATTTTTTGTTTCTTTATTAGTTTTTTTATTGAGTTCTTAATTCAATTGTGCAGCGGTAGATAATGGATCGAAGTTGGATGTATGGTAGACGTAATACACTTGAATATATTCAAGGGGTTGAAAGTTTTCTTAAGGTTGCTGTGGATAATAAAGCTAAGTCTACTTCGAAAACGATTGTGTGTCCTTGTGTTGATTGCAAAAATCTGAGACAATTTTGGAATACGGACCAAGTGAAGAGCTATTTGATACGTCGTGGTTTTAAAGAAGGGTATTCAAGATGGATATGGTATGGTGAAACTCTACCTCCGACTGATAATACAGCTCACTCGGCAGCTCCGTCTACGTATGATACTAGTGATAGTAAAACAGAGAATGAAGAGGATGTAGACAATGATCGATTAGATGAAATGTTGCATGGTATAGGAGGTGATATCAATAATGTTGATGCGCTTAAAAGATTATCCATTGATGCTAGAAAACCGTTGTACCCTAAATGTAGCAAATTTACAAAGTTATTGTTCAGGCTTAATCTATATAACCAAAAGGTAAAGAGTGGATGGAGTGATACGAGTTTCACAGGGTTACTAGAGCTTCTAAAAGATGTGCTTCCTGATGACAACGAGCTTCCCACTTCAACCTACGAGGTAAAAAAAATGTTGTGCCCGTTGGGTCTTGAGATCGAGAGGATACATGCATGTCCAAATGATTGCATATTGTAAAGGAATGAATTCAAAGATTTGCGGGACTGCCCAAAATACGTGGAATCGCGCTATAAAAACACAGGCAGTGATGATGGTGGGCTTGTACATAAAAAAGGGCCTCTGGCCAAGGTGTTGTACTATCTTGCGGTTATTCCCAGATTCAAACAGTTGTTTTCAAATGCTACGGAAGCGAATTATTTGTAGTGGCATGCTGAAGGAAGAAAGAAGGATGGAAAACTAAGACATTCGGCCGATTCTCCGCAATGGAGAATATTGATGGTAAGTTTCCCGAATTTCGTAGTGAGAATAGAAATCTTTGGCTTAGACTATGCACGGATGGAATGAACCCACATGGAAACATGAACATTCGTCATAGTACTTGGCTGGTTCTTTTAACAATTTATTATCTTCCTCCTTGGGTATGCATGAAGCTCAAGTACATCATGCTGTCGTTGTTGATATCCAGACCTAAACAACAAGGGAATGACATAGATGTGTACTTGGCACCTCTTATTGAGGATTTGAGAAAATTATGGAACGAGGGTGTGACCGTCTTTGATGCTTATACTCAAATAAACTTCATCTTACGAGCCATGATATTTTGAACAATCAATGATTTTCCAGCCTATGGTAACTTGTCAGGTTATGCAAATAAAGGAGTTAAGGCATGCCCCATTTGTGAAGATGAGACAAGTAGTATTTGGCTGAAAAATGGTAGAAAAAATGTGTACATGGATACCAGGGCCTTTCTCCCAAGTCAGCATCCTTATAGAATAAAAAAGATTTTCAATGGGAAAACTCTTGACCGAGTTGCTAGATCGCCATTATCCGTACATGCAATTTATGATCGTGTTAAAGATATTGATGTTCAGTTCGGCAACTTTCTAAAATTGTCTCAATGGGTGGTTGGAAGAAGAAATCCATATTTTGGGGTCTACCATAATGGGAACATTTGTTAGTTAGACATTGTATAGATGTGATGCATGTTGAAAAGAATGTATGTGACAGTGTTATTGGAACATTATTAAATATTACGGGTAAGACGAAAGATTGTATTAACTCTAGACAAGACATGGTGGAAATGGGGATCCGGGAGAAGTTAGCACCGAAAATGACTGACAAGCGAACTTACCTACCTCCAGCTTGTTATACCATGTCAAAAAAAAATAGAAAATCAGTTTTTGTGAGTGTTTGAATAAAATCAAGGTTCCTTCTGGTTATTCTTCGAATATTAAAAAGCTCGTTTCAATGAAGGACCTGAAATTGGTTGGTATGAAATCTCATGATTGTCATATCTTAATGCAGCACATACTACTGGTTGCGATTCGAGGCTCATTACCAAGAGAAGTGAGGCTTACCATAACAAAGCTTTGTCATTTTTTCAACACAATTTATAGTAAAGTTATTGATCCTAAGATATTAGATGATTTGCAGGCCGACGTTGTTAAAACTTTATGCTAGTTTGAAATGTTTTTTCCTCCATCGTTTTTTGACATTATGGTGCACTTAATTGTCCACTTAGTTCGAGAGGTTAAGTTGTGTGGGCCGGTTTTCTTGAGGTACATGTACCCGTTCGAGAGGTACATGGGTATATTAAAAGGATTTGTGAGGAATCTTTCTCGGCCTGAAGTGAGTATCATTGAAGGATATGATGTCGAGGAGGTAATTGAGTTTTGTACAGATTACTTAGCAAATTTTGAAACTATTGGCATCCTAAATCTCGCCACGAGGGAAGGCTTGCAGGAAAAGGTACTATTGGGCTCAAATCTTTCTTTGCAAATTCTGAATTGCGCATCCAGGCACACAAACTCGTATTACAACACATTTCTGAGGTCCATCCATACCTCGACCGACACATGTCCATTTTTAAAATAGCAGAAACCTTGGAGGGATGAAATATGGGTGACCAGAGAACATAATTGCACATTTTATGAATGGTTCAAAGAGACAGTAATGCAAGAGTTATCTAGGACACCTAATAACATCACTGAAACAGTCAAGTGGTTAGCATATGACACTGCTTCACATGTGAGGTGTTATGAAGGTTATGACATCAATGGGTATAAGTTTTACACGAAACGTCATGATGACAAAAGTGTGCTGCAAAACAGTGGTGTCTCAATAGTTGCATTAACGAGTGATTATTCGAGTGCGAAAGGTAAAAGACCAGTGGATGCTTCTATTTTGTTCTATGGGGTCATTGAGGACATTTTGGAGCTTGACTATAAATTTTTCGAAACTCCTCTTTTTAGATGTAGTTGGGTCAACATCGAACAGGGTGTGAGGGTTGATGATTGGGGATCCACTTCGGTTGATTTTGGTCGGTCGGGGTATCGGGATGATCCATTTATACTTGCATCACAACCAAAACAAGTCTTTTGTGTTTCTGATCCTGCCGATTCTAGGTGGTCTCTGGTCCTCCCCAGCAAAAGGAGTATTGTTGGTGTTAGCGATGTCGTAGATGAAGACAAGTACGACCACTTCGATGGAACCCCACCATTTTCCATTGATATTAATGAACCTCTGATAACCTTAGGTGGTGGTTATATTTGTTCTAACCATGGAGAAGAAGAGTGGATTGAAAACAAAGATTAATGCACTTAACGTGTAAGATTATATTTTGGGATGGTGAAATTTACTTGGTCATAATAAATTATACCATTTGTTTCTGACTCATTTTTTGTCTCAATTATAAACAAACATCCTTTTGCTTGGAAGCAGCTTCCTATAGGGTTAAGAATCGACTTATCACTGTTTCTTCATCTCCATGGTGGTTGCTCATTGTGTTTTTTATTTTATTTTATTATTGTTTTTGTGTGTGTGTGTGTGGTTAGAAAAAACACACACACACCTTTTATTGTTGTTTCAGTCTGGTTTTGTTATTGGTGGAGCTCCCTTTCTTTTGGTGGATTTAGTTCTTTTACCAAAATAGCAAGTTATGAAAGACACTATGTACATTCATATTGACAGTTTAAGAATAAAATTTCAGTTTTAACCTAAGTGAAATGTGGTTGAAAGCCACATCCCAAGTGTGTTTTTTGTAATGATCTCTTGTGTAAGTATGAAATTTGAAAGAGTTTGTATTATAAATATAAGTTTTGAATAGGTTTATTTTGTAAATATTGATTTTTCTTGGGTAGATGTATATTTACCCATAAAACTCAAACCCGTGCCTAGACAATAAGATTTCTTCTTGAATTTTTCCTGCCAAAATATGTCACTAGCATCGGTTATTAACATTGGCACCGATGCTTGAAGTGTGTCTAAAGTTTTGCATTTTTTGGCATCTCAGATATATCCTTAAACGAATATAGTTTGTTAGATCAATATTGATATGTATAGACCAATGAAATGATTTTTTTAATAAATGTATCTTGTAATCAAAGGTTGAAACAGAAATAAGCATAAAATTATAAGAAGTGAGTTGTTTCCTATGGACATACTTTAAGCATCGGTCGTAATGGTAATAACAGAGTATGATATATGAGATGTTTGTGCTATTTTTGGGTTTTTAAGTTTGAATTCTTGTTTTGTAGGTGTCTAAAAGGATTATATTTACTCGGCGGACGTTTTGGACCGGAAAATGAGAAATTCGAGCCGAAGGTATCCAGGATCGACTGAAAAGCCCCAAATCGACTGGTGGTCGATCGACTGGATATGGATCGACTGAAAGAGCTCCAAATCGACTGTCGGGTAGTAGCCAACATCTTGAGAGCAGAGCAGTCGATCGACTACCCTACGGTCGATCGACAGGCAGTCGATCGACACCCCCGCAGTCGATCGACTACAACGCTGAGGGCTGCGGGAATTTTGGTGTTTTTGATGTTTTTGCCCCTACAAAAAACTATATAAAGCCCACACCTTGCACCTTTGAAGAAAAAACTCCCCTCCCAACCCTACTTGGGTTTGGGATCAAAATCACTCTCAAGCTATTGGATAATTCTCTTCCTTAGGATTTAGATTCAATTTCAAGGTTTGATGTAATTTTCTATTCTAGATTAGATTTAATTTCAAGCACCTTCTTGGGTTTGTAAGCCTAAGAAGAATCCAAATACTTCTTTGGATCGTTAAGCTTTGTTTCATTTCATAATTCAAGTAAGTTTCCTTTCAATTTCATGTGTTATGCTTTATTTCAATGCTTTGTTCTTCATTTCCATGCTTGTTCTTCATCTTATGCCTTTTGTCTTAGTGCCTTGAATTCATGTTAGATCTTAAGAATTGGATATGGAATCTAGATGAGTGACACATCTAGATCATAGATCAAGTCTTAGATCTTCTTGATTTTAAGTCTTTTATATGCTTTATTTTGGATTTTATTTTCATGCATAGTTTTAGGTTATACTTTAGATCTGGACTTCTTTGCTTGTTATTTTCCGTAAATTTTTAAACTTTCACGTCAATTTCCATTACTCTTTCCATTCATGCTTTCAATTTTTGCTAATTTTCATTATTTGAGTTTTTAGGCATAGTTGTACCTTGTGCTTGCATGCTTGTACTTGGTGAAACATTGCTTTTCTTGCTCATTTTTATTATTGCTTTGCATCTTCTATTTGAGGCATATGACGACTCATCCTACCCACATGCAACTTCAATTTCTATATTATTTTAGTTAGTTTAATTGCTTAATTTCCGTTTTCCTTTATTTTTCCAAGCGTCAAACACATTGAAACCTTCAATCGAATCATTTTCCGATAATACCAAGACATGAACCCGTTGAAATATTTTCAACACCACTAAAAATCTTCTAACAAAATGGCGGAGTTGTCGGGGATACTAAAATACTCTTCTAACAAAATGGCGCCGTTGCGACTCGGCTTGGTTAAGGCTTTCGATTTGGTTGTAGTTTCATTGTGTTTTTAGCTTTCTTTGTTATTTGACATTTTTGTTAAGTATGTTAGTTACTTCTAGCTTTGGTGGATATATTCCCGACATGGGAGGTCATGGTGCAAACCATGTCGGGATTGGTACGACGTATAATGAAATTGGCAACGTGGGAGGGCATGGTGCATACAACATTGCCAATGGCAATTTCGGTTATGGGCAACCCGGCATGGGAGGGCATGGTGCAAACCATGTCGGGTTTAATGGTTTCTCGGACATGAATGGTTCCTTGGGTGGTTATGGAGCTTCAATTTCCTATCCGAACGTGCAAGCTCCATATTCCTATCCGAATGTGCAAGCCCCGACTTCTGGCTCATATGGCTACATGAGAATCCTAAATCTTCTCATGAACTTTTACGCACGGGATTTTGAAAAGAATAGATCGACGCAAAGCAAGACGCACGAGCAAGACTAAGAACACGAAGGTTACTTGGAGCCATTGATCGAGATCGACAAGTTATTTGAAGTTGCGTGACAAACGGAGAAGAGCTTGTTCAACCTAGGCGACAAGTATTTAGTATCATGTGTTTTGATACTTTAGTTTTCATATATTACTTAGTATTTTTGTATTGATCGAAAAACAAGAAAGTAATATAGTTTTCGGGTTTGTACACCCAAGTTCACAAGTACTTTTACTTGTGAACTTAATTTGTTATATCGTGTTCTTAACTTTTATTTCCGCTGCATATTTTTATTTTACTCTGGTCGATGTTGGTAGACAGTGTTGTTAAACATTGTTAACAACATCGTAAATCCGAGACTTATTTTTAAAACCATAGACCTTCAAATTTTACATATTGGTTAAAAAATTACATTAGTTAGGAAATGGTATTTCATCTGAAAATCTTGGGCCTTGTTTAGTCTGCTAGGCTTTCGCTGGTGGGCTGGGTCAGGGTTATTTGATGTCGGATCAGTCTTGTTGGCCCGGACTTTTTTTTTTGTCCTTTTTAATTATCTATTTGTTAGTTTTGAAAGTTGGGAGTCCTTGGTTTTACTTTGAATGAATTTGAATATTTATTTCTTGCGTACCTATCCGAAGAACCAAACTATTGTGGAGCAATGAAATATGAATGTCGGGAAGTAGCAGCCAAAGCTGATCCAGGATTTGTCTTGAGTGATTGACATTCTGGATTATTTTAAAATCATAATGGTTTGTCAGTTTGCAGCATATGCAGATAGTACATGACACTTTTATCTAGTCTGGATGAGATTATTTGTTCCTTGGATCTGACCATAGGCAAATAGTCAGACTGGTAATTGAATGATATATGATAATTGAAAATTTTGCAGTGATCTTATATGTAGAACTTAATTGTTTCTCTCGACATTAGGGATTGTGTTTTATTTTTTTGCTTTTATATTTCTACACACAAGTGATATGAACTGTTTCTCTCTTTCTTGTTTACTTTATAGTTTCTAATGGCAAGTGTTTGTCATGGTGGAGATGAACCCCCAAGACGTTGAAACAAGAGAAAAAGCAGGCAATGTGAATCTGAAGACAGTCAAGCGCATGACAGTAAGTGATTGTTCATATATTCTTTTTTCAATGTTAATGTTATTATATATACTTGACATGTTTTTTAAGACAAACATATGTCTGATTAACATAATGTGGACATTCTAATCTTCTCCCCCTATAGGTGTACCAACCACAAAAAAAAATCAAAGCAGACCCGATCAAAATCTACGGGTCAGAATTTACAAGAAATGTGGGTTGCATCAGGAAAGAAGAAACTACCGATTGAGTTTGATTTTCATGGAAAATATGTCCTACCGATTGGCCCCAACCAAAAGTATCATACACGGGCAGTCAGCAATAAGATTAAGGAGATCGTTATTCCTTGCCACAAGAATTGGGCTTCAGTTCCAGATGAACAGCAACACAAAGTTTTTAAACGAGTATCGGTAAGTGATTTGTAGTTTTTGTAGAATTTTTGTGTTATTTAATGTTCGGCTTAACTTATTTATATGTAATAAATTACAGAAATACTTTGATCTGAAAGGTGACCTTACCAAAAGTCAATACAATGCGGTAAAAAAGTCCTTTGAACAAACAACTGCTTCACGTTACAGTCGTTTCAAGGTCTCGGCTCACTCTTATTACCAGAGCCAGCTAGAAGACCCACAAAATCCAAACTTCTCTGCTAATTACTGGAGCATGACCGATGAAGATTGGGAAAAGTGTATTTCTTTGTTTTCTTCACCAGAATTCAAAGTAAAATCTTTAAATCATTTTTTGTTTTTAACTTATTCCATTATGTTTTTTCTCACTAAATTATTATTGGCCAATGCAATCACATAATAGATCGATCAAGAATGCAAACAACCGGAAAAAATAAAAGTATCCTTGTTATCAAGGATCCAAGAGCCTCCTTGCTCACGCTGTAGACTGGGTATGTCTAATTATTATTATTATTATTATTATTATTATTAGTTTATTTATTTATTTAAACTTTATTCTAATTTTTATATTTTTCCTATTCCATAGAAGCGAGATGAGGATAAAAAAAAATAATAAGGACAAGTATAAGGAGGAGGAGGAGGAGTCTGATGATGAGGGTGAGGCTCTGAGCTTCACTGAATTATTTCGAATGAAGCACACTGATAATAAGGGAAAGTGGGCAAATAAGGATGCTGAGGATGATTATGTAAGTTGTCATGTTGATTATTATCTT
>BMAC01000160.1:466437-477970 GCA_014905375.1 Phtheirospermum japonicum
ATGTTGATTATTATCTTGTTTATCTAGTTGTCATGTAAGTTTTCTTTTTCATTTTCTCTTCTTTTTTTTTATATTGCAGGGTCGACTTCTTGATACAAGAGAAAAATATAGTATTGCATCACCCGATGGAAGTGTAGACGAGAGAGAAATTATCCGGGAAGTGCTCGGTGTTCGACGAGGCCATGAAAGTGGTTTTGGCCGGACCCTCAAGGGATCCAGATATCATGACATTCCCGAATTATTTATTGTTTTAGCCAAAACTCGTGAAAGGTCTATCGCCCCAGATATTGTCACTCTTACGAAACAGGTTATTATTTTTCTCTTTTCTTTGTTTCCAGTTTCCAGTTTTCAGTTTCCAGCCCCAGAACTAAATTTGTTTGAAGTAGCTGGAATAGTGGTACGATATTTATATACCTTGGAGAATTTTATTTTGCGTGTTACGCTTGGGAAAGAAAATGATTAGGTTAAAAAATCTATTAGGCATTTTGATGTAGAGTTAACAACTGAGTTAAATATTTGGAGTGAGGGAGGAATCTTCAAGCCACATGCATGCGCTTCTTATTTAGTACCTAAATTGTGAGATAAGAATAACTATTGGTAATGTTAAATCAAAGTTATTGAAAAAATTTATTTGGGGGATTGACTACTATATTTGTGAGAATAGTTTTTATATCTTGAACTTCTTTCGAACGGGTCAGTGTAAGATTTATTTTATGTTAACCTAGCTTTTACCAACTGTTCTATATATGTTTGTGTTCTGTATATGTTTGTGTGCTTTCATTTATGCTAATTTACCAATGTGTTACTTTGGATTCTGAATTTATACTCGGGTGATGAAGCTTTCTTTTATGGTTGGACATATAACTTAATCACTTTACTGTTGAATTCTTTTTGAGCTTCTTATGTGACATTTGAATGCACACACTTATAACATCAACACATATGACATATATTCTCAATCCAAGTGTTGATTAATGTGTTTTTATGAACAATTGCTTATTTTAAAGGTTGAGCAAATGTAGAAGATCATTATTCTCCTTAAGGCAAAAGTTGGGATAGAAGTTGAGATAGAGGATATGCTTGGTGATGATCAGGCTCGTGATGCGGACGAGCATGATGGATCTTCCCCGTAGTTTGGTATTGAAGTGTATAATCGTTTTGACTACTCGGAATGAATATTTTGGTTGATGTAATTTGAATCGTAGTTTGGTATTGAAGATTATAATCGTTTTGACTACTCGTAATGAATATTTTGGTTGATGTAATTTGAATTGTAAAAATTGTGTATATGCTTAATATCAAATTATTTTGAGTTATTTACGAATTCCTATCTTTTGAGTTTAACTTATAGTAACGATTTTTTTCGATACTTGGCAACGTCAAAATTCGAACAAAATTTTGTTTCAATAGGAATGACAAAATAGGAAGGACATGTTGATCCAATTTGTGTTACACTATTGGAGCGACTTGTTGTGCCTATTGGTATTTAAGTTATAGGAACGACACAAAGTCGTTCCAATAGAGCTATAGGTAGAGGTCTATAGGAACGACAATTTTGGAATGACTTGTTGTTCCTATAGACTTAAAGGAAAGACAACAGCATGTGTAGGAACGACTTTTGTCCTTCCTGTTGGTCTTATTTGTAGTAGTGTGTACAAAATTATCCAATTTGGGTTTGATGGCTGACGTGGCAGGATCCAATGTTTACTTATCAGTTTTCATTTAATTTAAATGCAGAAAATCAAAAACTATGCCTAAACTACCGAAAATTGATAAGTAAACATTGAATCCTGCCACTTCAGTCATCAAGCCCGGATTGGATAATTTTGTACCTTTTTTGATGATTTTGCCAATTTCGTGTATGTGTTTTGATAGTGGACAATATATTGGTCCTAAATTGGAAAGTGGACAAAATAATGGACCAAAAAAGCAATTTTCCTTAAAAAAATCATATAACGAGAAACCAAATAAATATATATAGAGAGAGATATGGATTAAAGTTTTTGTTTCTTAATTTCTTTTTAATTGCTTTTAATAGCTCTGTAATTTCTTGTTTATTGCTTTACTTTTAGTGTTTATGTCTTTTCTTGCTTCTAATTCTTTCAATTCATCGGATTATAGGTTAGATCTAATGAGTCTATGGCTTGAATGAATTCATATGTGTTCCCAATCATGTTTAGCTACAAGAATTATGCTTAAGAGGGACGACAAAAATCGCCCCTATAAATGCCATTGTCGTTACATTAATTGTATAGGGACGATATGTAGGTCCTCGCTATACACATCTTGCTACCGATATATAATAACGACAATCGTCGTTCCTAAAACTTAGATAACAAGCATGACTTGTCATTCCAATTCTTCAAAATTTTTCATCTTATCTATCTCGTGACATTAGGTGTTTAGAAACGATTGCGTCGCGCCAATATCCGTCGTTGCTATTGGTGCTACACATATCGCAAGGACTTGTTGTTCCAACTTTGTTGTTGCTATTTGTGTTACACAAAATCCAATAATGTTGACGTTGCTAAGTTAGTAATGCAACAAACATGTTGTTGAAAATTGTCGTTGCTATGAGAATTACAGAAACTGCAAGGACATGTTCCAATTTTTTCGTTGGTAAGTTATTAATGCTGTTGAGGAATTTATTCTTGGCAATAATTTATATTTTGTTATTTGCCTTTCTTGGGCACAAAATAAGCTAGGAAACTAGATTTATGAATATATTGTGTTTCCTTGTTTATGTTTAAGACTTTATTAGTTTCCTAGATTGTGTTTAGGATTTGTTTTTATTTGTTTACCTAGTTTAGGATTCTAGGATTGTCTATTTAAGACAATAGAATCCTAAAGCTACCTACGATCTTGACGCACGGAATTTTGAAGAGGAGATCGACGCAAAGCAAGACGCAAGATGCACGACAAGGACTGAAGAACACGAAGACTACTTGGAGCCATTGATCGAGATCGACAAGTGATTCAAAGTTGCATGACCAACGGAGAAGAGCTTGTTCAACCTAGGCGACAAGTATTTAGTATCATGTGTTGATACTTTAGTTTTCATATATTACTTAATATTTATGTATTGATCGAAAAACAAGGAAGTAATATAGTTTTCGGGTTTGTACACCCAAGTTCACAAGTACTTTTACTTGTGAACTGAATTTGTTTAAACCGTGTTCTTAAATTTATTTTCCGCTTCATATTATTATTTTACTCTGGTCGATGTTGGTAGACGGTGTTGTTAAACATTGATAACAACATCGTAAATCTGAGACTTATTTTTAAAACCATAGACCTTCAAATTTAACAATTGGAATCTAGAGCGGGTTACTTAACCTTTTAAGTACCGATCCTTATTTTAAGGTGCTATGGATGCTCAAGGCAACCCAAGGCCACCGATCCTCAACGGGTAGAATTATTCTCTCTGGAAACAAAGGATGTGTTGGCACTTAAAGAGCATAGATGAACGAGCATGGAGAAACATCCTCGTTGGATGGGAAAAGCCACGTGTCACTGATGGACAAGGCGATATTATCCCAAAAAAGGAGGAAGACTGGACTCTTGACGAAATGAATGCTGCGAATTGGAATCCCAAAAGTATCAACACCTTGTGCAGTTATGTTGATGCAAGCTATTACAGAGTCATCAAGAATTGTGATTTAGCAAAAGACGCTTGGGACGCACTCCAAAGGGTGTGTGAAGGAACTGCAAGCGTGAAATCAAGGCTAAGAATGCTGATGTCCACGTTCGAAGCAATGAGAATGGATGAGAAAGAATCAATCATGGACTATTCCATGAGACTGTCAGAAATCACAAGCGAGTGCAGAGAGCTTGGTGAGGCAATAATTAACTCTCGTCTTGTAGGAAAATTGCTGAGATCTATTACAAAGAAATACAATATGAAGGTGGTTGCCATAGAAAAATCTAAAGATGTTGATAACATTGAATTCAACACCTTAGTTGGAAACCTTAAACAGTATGAGATGGAACACCTTGGGTCCAACTCAAAAGCAAAGAGTGTTGCTTTTTCTTCCGAGTCTAATCCAGACAACGATGAAGATGAAGAGGACTTTGATTTCAATGGAACTCTGAAGAAGATGGAATCTACTACGCTTTGTGAAGATGAATTGTCGTTTGTTACCCAACATTTCAACAGTTTCTTGAAGAAGAAGAATAGACTTGGAGGTTCAAATACGAAGACCAGGCCACAGGTGTCCACGCCAAAATTCATTGGACGAGCTCTTCCTAGATCTCAGTCTACTTCTTCAATTCGAAACGTATCCAATCCCACGAGACCTCTCAGTGAAGTGTAGTGTCATCAATGTAAAGGTTGGGGACACTACAAAAATGAGTGTCCTAACACTCTTAGGAAGAAAAGCATGGTTTCTACTGATTTCACTGAGGATGTAAATGATTCCGAGTCAACTGAACCTATTCCATCTACCCATGTTGTTTGGGACGATGATGTCCATGTTGATAGCCTTGAAACCAACATCGTATGCTTGAATGTTGAAACCCCTGATTATCATAAGGAGTACGAGCTGCTGAGTATTGAGCACCAGCAACTGTTTATCAGTTGGGGAAAACAGGTACTCAAGGTCAAGGATCTCTTGAAAGAAGTAGAAAACTGACCAAAGAAAAGGATGATCAGACTGACATAATTGTTCGACTGGAAACATCGCTCACCAAGAAGGATGCTGAGCTAGAGAAGATGAGAACCGAGCTGACAAAGGTCCAAGGAACCATAGCAAATCTGAACAAAGGCAAGGCTAAGCTTGATGAAATCTTGGAGATTAGCTTTCCTGAAACCTCGAAGAAAGGAATAGGATTTAAACCAAATCAGCCACCTCAAGTGCCAAGTCAGGAGCAGAAATCGCCCAAGCGATATAAGAAGAGGAGGAGACAGTTCGTGTGCCATCATTGTGGCAAGCCTAGACACATTCAGCTTTTTTGCTGGAAGATCATAGGCGAGAGAAGGCAATTTCAGAGATCTAATGCGGCTGCTAAATCCAATGTTGGTTTCCGTCATACCAACATCAATACCAATACCAGGTTCAAACAAGTGTGGGTCAAGAAGAATAACGTCAAGTGCAACATGATCCATACCTCCCTAAAGTCCAACGTTCCTGGAGCCTGGTATTTTGATAGTGGATGCTCCAAGCATATGATTGGGTCCGAGGAGTTACTTTCCAACATTGTCAGATTTTTAGATGGAAAAGTAAAGTACGGTGGAGGCGCAAATGGCCAAGTTGTTGGCCAAGGAACTCTTCATGTTCCAGGCATTGTGACTCTTGAAAATGTGCTGCTGGTAGAAGGACTTACTGCAAATTTGATTAGCATAAGTCAACTGTGCGATGGAGGTTTCAGTGTCAAATTCAACCGAGAGAAGTTTGAAAGTCTACGAGGAGAATGGACCATGTATTCTCACTGGTCAGAGGACTTCAGATAATTGCTACCAAATCCAAAGTGATGCTTTTTGCAGACTGTCCCAATTAAGTGATGCTGAGTTGTGGCATCAAAAGCTTGAACACGTGAATTACAAGATGATGGACAGGTTGGCCAAAGAAGAAGCTGTAAGTGGACTGCCTAAGCTCAACACCAAGATCATTCCTGTGTGCGAGGCTTGCCAAAAAGGAAAGCAAGTAAGGGTGCCTCATCCGGTCCAGCAAAGTCTCACTACAGCATCTTGCTTTGAACTTCTACATATGGATCTCATGGGACCACTTGAGGTTGAGATCCTTGGTGGTAAGAGGTATATGTTAGTGATTGTTGATGATTTCTCTAGATTCACTTGGGTAGAATTTTTTAAAGAAAAATTTGAAACTTTTGAGGCTTTCAAAAAACTTGCAAAAAAGTTGTGTGTAAGGTTTAAAGTGAACATTGGTAGGATTAGAACTGATCACTGAAAGGAGTTTTAAAATGCATCTTTATCTAAATACTGCACTTTTGAGGGCATAAGTCATGAATTTTCTTCACCTATTACTCCACAACAAAATGGCATAGCCGAATGTAAGAATAGGACTCTTGCTGAGATGACTAGAACTATGCTTATTTCTAATGGCATTGCAAAACCATTTTGGGCTGAAGCAATGAACACTGCATGTTATATTACAAATAAGGCTTATTTTAGACCAGGGTCATGTGCTACTCCTTATGAGTTGTTGATGAGAAAGAAACTGAACTTGATCTATTTTCATGTTTTTGGATGTATTTGTTATGTTCTCAATGACAGAAATCATCTAGCTAAACTAGACTCAAAAAGTGATAAGCGCATTTTCATGGGTTATTCCCAAAACAGTCAAGCATATAGGTTATTTAACCTTAGAACAATAAGCATGTTTGAGTCAGTTAATGTCAAGTTCGACGATCTAACGAGTGCAGTCAAACCTACCGAGGATAATGATCTGGTTTATGATCAAAATCCTCAAGGAAACTTCACTTCCACTTCAGATGATAGTGCAAGTATTGAGAACAGAAATGCATGTGCTGAACCCAGAGAAGTGAGTGATGTTGATACCAATGTTGATACTGGGATACCAACATAAGAACCAACATCAAGCCAAGTCATAGAATCTGATTCAGATTCAGAAGAAGAAGATCCGGGATCCCATTGATCTTCATCAGAGGGATATTCAATCTAGAATAAAAAAAACCACCACGTGGGCCAAGTTATCGGTTATTTAGATGAAAAGAGTACAAGACGGAGACAGATTATTTTCAAGGAGACGTCAGGTATGTGTGTCTGTCTACAAATTGTTCTAAGATTCGTGAATCGTTGTACCTTTCTAAAATAGAGCCCAAGCGAATGGAGGATGCGCTCAAGGATGAGTTCTTCATTCGGGCAATGCAAGAAAAGCTGGACCAGTTCTCCAAAAACGACGTTTGGGATTTAGTTCCACGACCAGAAAATTCCCACGTGACGGGAACAAAGTGGATATTCAAGAACAAGACTAATGAGGCTGGAAACATTGTGAGGGACAAAGCTCGACTAGTTGCACAAGGGTATACGCAAATTGAAGGAATCGATTTTGATGAAACTTTCGCCCCTGTTGCCCGCATTGAGTCGATAAGGCTTTTACTTTCTGTTGCTTGTTATATGAAGATTCCATTGCATCAAATGGACATTAAGAGTGCTTTTTTGAATGGAGTCTTAAGTGAATAAGTGTATGTTGAGTAGCCTAAAGGATTTGTGGATCCTAACAAACCAAATTTTGTTTTAAAGTTGAAAAGGGCTCTTTATGGTTTAAAACAAGCTCCTAGAGCTTAGTATGAAAGGCTAACTCAACATTTGCTTTATTTGAACTTTAGACGAGGAGAAGTTGATAAAACTTTGTTCCTTCTTAAATCCAAGTAGCACATCTTAATCGTCCAAATTTATGTGGATGATATTATTTTTGGATTCACTAACGAGCAGATGGTCAAGGAGTTTGTCACTCGAATGTCCGATACATTCGAGATGAGCATGGAAGTTAACCTCTCGTACTTCCTTGGTTTACAAATCAAACAGCTTGATGATGGTATTTTCCTTTCCCAGGCTAAATATGCTAAGAACTTAGTTAAAAAGTTTTGTTTAGAAAGTGAAACTCACAAGAAAATGCCACTGGGGAAAACTGTAAAGCTGTCGAGAGACGATATTGGTAAGGGTGTTGATAACACCATGTATAGAAGTATGATAGGGAGTTTGTTGTATTTGAAAGCAAGTAGACCAGATATTATGTATAGTGTGTGCTTATGTGCTAGATATCAGTCTAATCCAAAAGAGTCACACTTAAAAGCAGTTAAAAGAAGAATTAGGTATATTGCTGGTACAACTGAACTAGGTGTGTGGTACACAAAAGATACGGGTACTAAAATTGTAGGGTACACTGATACGGAATGGGCTGGAGATGTGGTAGATAGAAAAAGTACTACCGGGGCTTTTTTTTTCTGGGTAACAATTTATTCTCTTGGTACAGGAAGAAGCAGAATTGTATTTCTCTTTCTACAACTGAAGCCAAGTACATTGCAGCTGGAAGTGCGTGCACACAATTACTGTGGATGAACCAGATGATAGAGGACTACGGTCTGCACAGTAGTATCTTGATCGTGCTGTGTGACAATTCCAGTGCCATTGACATCTCTAAAAATCCAGTCCAGCATTCTCGAATCAAACACATTGACATAAGGTACCACTTTATTCGAGACCTAGTTGAGAGGAAGATTGTTAGCCTTGAGCATATTGGAACAGATAATCAGCTTGCTGACATCTTCACTAAGGCATTAGATTTCGAGACCTTCTCGCGTTTGAGAAGAGATCTCGGTATGTGCATTGTCTGAACCAATGTTGGTTTGTGATGTTGTGACACCTATTATCAACATCAGTCATAACATCTGTATACTTTTGCATGCATTTTTATCTTTATTTTCATACATAATCCTAATGCATTAAGTTTGATTGAAGGTGCAATAAGATGCTGTGTTGCAATAAAAGTGATGGAAAAAAGAACCAACCTCTTCAATTAGGTGATTGTGGGATTTGCCCGCAGAAACTGGTTTTCTCATAGGTCCAAAAACAAGAGGTTTTTAACAGCAATTGCTGAAGATTAAAAGATTCAAATCCCTTCAAGGATGAAGAAAATATGGATACAAAATGATTCGATCTTTAAATATCACATTCTTGAGAGATCTTGACGTAGTCATTAACTTGGGTTACGGGGTAAGTTTCCATTGACTTCACCTAAGGCAATGTTGGTTTATAATGTTGTCAGTAATAAAAAGCAACATTGGATCAAGTCACTGAAATCTTAATATGTTTTTGTATATTCTTTTAGGTCATGTTTTTTTGGCATCCCATAGGACATTCATACTTTGTGAAGATGCCATCTTGCTGTGCGTTTTGTTGCGTGTGTTCTTTGTCTTTCTTGAAAACTCTTAATTTTATTTTGAATTGAGCTAACTGAGTATTTCAGTAGAGTTAAAATTGGACGGCTGGACAGGTAATGATGAGGTGAATTTGGTGAGTGAAAGTTAACATTGCACAAGATTGGTACTACTGGGCTGATGGTTCAATTTTTTCTAGCTCTGTACTACGACCGATTTTGTATTCAGGGCTATGCAACTTATTTTTGTTTTAAAAAATTAGAGATAATGGGATTGTTATGTGATCACGTAGCCTAGGCTTAGGGGGTGTGGCGCTTTTTAAATGGAAATAAAAATCGTGCTTTAAAACCTAAAATCCGCAAGTAGTGAAAATTAGGGATTTTTCTTTTATTTTTACTTTCTCTCTCCTTATGCAACGGTCACTTTTTGGACATAAAAACCTGAACATTTTTTACTGTTTGATCACAACTCAATAATCCTCTGCGAATTGAACTCTCAAACTTCTTTATCTCTCTCCAATTCTCTCGATTTTCTTGTCTTGTGTGTTTGAGAATCTGCAGGATGTCAAACCCGTCGTCGCCTTCGTCTGTCCCAGAATTACTGGCAGAACTCCACCGCACCGGCGAACAGGCCCCTGCACCCTATGTGCGAGTTGGTGGGCTGGATATTCACAACAAAATCGGTGGTGGTACCTCTTCCATCCCACCACCGCTATCAACATCGCCACCACCCTCGCCGGTAAAAGATTCCAGCGCTGCTGTTTAAATTTCATCGCCGATTGATGTCGTTCCTGTTTCGCAAGTGTTCCCAGAATAGCTTGGGAACGAAATTGATGTTGAGGATCCCCCCAACTTGGCGTTTGTTGCTGAGACTTTTGGGCGAGTGGGGAATCCTACTTTGAAAAGGTCCAGGCATCTGTGCAATATTCCTCCCGGCGTTATGCCGCCTGCCGTTCCGAAAAGTAAGGCTGGACCGCGCCACCATGTGCCTATTGAACATATGAACCTCCAGGAGGATGTCACTATGATGTCCGACCCATATGATGAATATTTTGTTCCTGCTGCTCCGGTTGAAGGGTTCGAACCGCCGCTTTCATCTGCCGGAGAAGAAGTTTACTCTCCGGAAATAGCTTGTGAGGAAGGCCGATGGAAGACCTAGCCCGACGAAAGTCGAGGTTTCTCCTGGATCCACATCCACAAAGTACACATCCCCTCCCTAAAATGTATTGGATTTTATCACAGGTGAAGTCACCAGCTCTGCCAAACCGCCTTTCGATGTTCCTCCTTCGTCTCTAGTTCATGATGATCAACCTGAGTCTGATACAGGTTTGTTTGAGCATTCCTCTGATTCCTCCCTTGATATACCTATGCGTGATATTCTTGAAGCATGCAAGAAGGACAAAAATAAAAAGAAAGTTGCTCTGAAGGATGATGTTGGTATTCATGTTGATACCCCCTTACCAACATCACATCCTTCTCCGACTGTGTCGTCCTCACGTACTACCTCTGTTCCCCTTGCTTCTCATGCTCCCACGCGATCCACTTCCGATGCCTGTTCACACTCCCAGTCCTCCACAGACACTCCTACTACGGTCCTTGAACTTGAGGATATGGATCCTTTTTCGGAGAAATTTATTACTGCTGAGACTGCCGAGTTGTTTGCCACTTACCAGACTCGCCACATGATCACCGAGCGTCGTATCCTGGTTGAGCTTTTTGAGAAGCACAACCTCATCGCCTATATTCAACACAAAGTTATGTACTCCACAGTTTCAACTGCTATGCCTTTTTTCCGGGATGTTGTGGTCGAGCTTTATGCCAATCTTTTGCCGTCTATTGTTAATTTGGAGTCTGTGAGTTATGGCAAAAATTTTGTGCGCGGCAAAATATTTTCTTTCACCCCAGCTTTGATTGATGAACTGTTTGGCACTGAGCCATACCGGGGTAACTCGACAGTGGATGATATGAATGAGGTCATTTTTTTTTGTCTGGTGGGATGGTTGCTGCATGGTTTGAACAGCTCCCTAGTACTCGCTTGTCTTCTCTTTATTCTATTCTGCATAAGCTTGCTATTTTCAACTAGGTCCCCTCCAAGAACACGACGTGTGTTATGCGGCCTCATGTCCATCTCTTGTTTAGGCTTGGGAGGGGAATTCCTTTTAGTTTTGGCCAGCATGTTCTTGACACTATTGCTAAGTTTGCCACCACGAAGTCTGCGGCCTCATTGTGTTTTCCATCTTTGATTTTTAGCTTGCTCAAGAACCAAGGGTTGACGCTTTGTCCCGATGATGTGCTCACGGGTGAGGCTGATTGGTTTGCTTTGAGAGGTCAGCATGTTACTTGTGCCAGAGTCATTGATCTGCCATGGCAAGCGCCGCTTCAAGTCGATGTTGCTAATGATGTTGGGAGAGGCGATCCCAACATGGTTCACATTTTTGCACAGGTCCTTCGTGCCCATGTCGCTTCCATTGATTTGCAGATGACTCAGCTGAAGGCTCTTCGTAGCTCTCTCTTCAAAGTTGCGTGACCAACGGAGAAGAGCTTGTTCAACCTAGGCGACAAGTATTTAGTATCATGTGTTGATACTTTAGTTTTCATATATTACTTAATATTTATGTATTGATCAAAAAACAAGGAAGTAATATAGTTTTCGGGTTTGTACACCCAAGTTCACA